>JAOVVI020008798.1:0-13986 GCA_028571085.2 Nepenthes alata
GCAGAGGGGATTCGGGAGAGTGAAGGAAGGGATTTAGGGTTTTCTGCCGGCGTGCGGTGGAGGAGAGAAAAGAGGAGGGAGGCGGCCGGCGACGGCGACGTGCGACGAGGATGACACGGTGCCGGTGGTGGTTGTCAGTGGGTGCGGTGTGATTTAGCTGGTGGTGGATTTTGCGAAGAGAAAGCCGACGGTAGATGTCTGTAATGGCTTCGACGGCGGCGCACGGGAGAGATGGTGTCGACGGTTGGTGATGGCCGTGGGTGAAAATAGTGGCGCTGTTGTGGTTTGCGCAAGAGAGAGAGAGAGCGGCTGGGCGAGGAGGAGGACGGCGGTGCTGCGGCACCGGTGCCGGCTGGGTGGTGTCGGGGAGGCATGCGAGCGGTGTGGTGGTGGAGCAGCGGTAGTGGTTCGGCCGGTGGTGGCCGACAGAGAGTGTGCGCGGAGGAGAGAGAGTGGTCGTGACAGTGGAGAGAGAAATGCTCGATTGGAGCACTTTGAGACATCCTTTCTTCAGATCTGTAAAGTATGAGTTTCAGACAAGTATCTGTAAACTCTCACTTTGGTCAAATTTAATTTCTGACATATTTTGGATACTGTTTAGATTTTTACTAACATGCATGTATTTTTATATACCTGATTTATTTATTCTGGACATACATGTGTAGTTCATTTGATTAGTTTGGGATTGTTGGATTAGGTTTTATGATTTTAAAGAGTTTAATAATTTTCTGAAAATCTGAATAATTTATTGGACCATGTATATTTTTATATTAATATATTTATATAAAAATATACACGAAATTTACATTAGCCGTGCATTTTCACATGCACGTGTCGGGTTGTGGTCACTACATTTGGATCTGGAAATTAGACTTTCTGGCCAGCTCCCGACGAGGAGATTATTTTTGTTATTTGGAAATCCCTTTCCGTCAGCAGGAAATGCTTGGAGTAGAGACTCTTCCCATTTGGATGATTTGACTTGACCTTAGAATATATTTGGACGTCCTAATATATCTGATAAGCTTGAGGAATGCACCCAAAGCCGCGGGTGGTAAAATATAGTGAGCAACCTTATCTATGGGTACACAGTACATGGATTTTGGCCTAAGGTTACCGGGATTATGTGTAACCCTTCCTCAAGCTAGTCTTTAAATAATGAGAACCTAAATTCGGTGCATAATTTATATTTTTACATCAATTGGTATTGGACTTTGATTTGGATATGAATTTTTGGACTTGAATTTGAGATTCGTCGATTTTTACCTATATTTAGGCTGGGTATGTCTCGTACAAAAGATTTTGATAATATATTTTAATCCGGACCTTTGGAATATTTATCACGGTGCTGCTTTGATTTTCGTGCACGCTATTGGATCATCCGACTATCGGATTCTGCTCCAAATCACAAGCTAATCGGGCATTGGACTTGGACTTGGACTTGGACTCGGATTTGGACTCGAAATCGACATCTGTTTTGGAATTGGTACGGATCACCTTTATTTTGGTTATATATATGTTTATATATATATATATACGTCCCGACGAGGACTATTTTAGAATTTGGACATTCGTTTGGATTTGAATATTTTATTGGAGAACGAGACTATCATTGAATTTTAGAATTTGGATCTTGGATTTCGATTAGAATTTGTCTTATCGACGATTTGAATTTATTTGGAAATTTAATTTGGATTTATTTGAAAATTTATTTTGGATTTATTTCAAAATTTGTTTTGAATTTCTTTTGGAATTTGATTAGATTTTTACCCATTTGACATTCTTTCTAATTTATTGGACTCCTTTTAACTAAATATGATACTTACTAGACATTAGGCTCATTTTTCTATTTTGTTCCTTCAGAGTAGAAGGTTCGGATGCAGTACAGGAGAAAAGACGTTATCGTTCAGATATTCGTCCGATTTGGTGAGTTTCAGTTTTGTTATGGTTTATATTGGTATTTGATATATTTGGATTATGGAATTGGTCGGTTATAGGCTTATTGTTATCTTTTAAAAATAGTGAAATATTTTGTTATGTTTGATTATGATTTTTGAGTCGGATCATTACCTCCCTTACGATGATTGTAGAGCAGGTTGTATTTATTTTTTCGGACGGTTATTTGATGAGGTCCTGTGAGGATTTTAATTTTATTGAGTGTATATTTTGGTTTGTCACACCCAAATTTTGGGATTTAGTATTATTTATTTTAAAATTAATTGGGAGTTTAGATTTTAGAAATTATAATTATGTATTTTAAATTGACCTGCTTGGTTCGGGTTCGTGACATGTTGATCGGCTGAAAGTGAGCATTGACCAAAGGTATAATGTTGATCCGTCTGGAATAAAACGGAAGAATTGACTAGGACTAAATTAAGGGTAACTAAAAGACAAAGGACCTACTTACTAATTAGTTGGGACCCAACCAAACCATAACTAAATGGAGTAGGTAAACTACCTCGTTGGTCGTTTGAGAAGAAGTACGAGGTAGGTGATTTACCCCCAGCGGCTCCACCTAACCCTTCCTCTATAAATACTCAGCTTCGATCGAAGAAATTGGCTTGAGCAAAGGGCAAGAAGAACAGTAAGAAGAAAAAAGGAGAAAAAACTTTTTTGTCTGTAAAGGTGAACGAACGGCAATAACGCAAGTGTACACCCTCCCCCCTACTTTTAAGATCATGATTTAATGTAAGTATATGCATGTTTCATTGCAAGTATATCTAATTCTTGATGAGTATGTGTTATAGTATGTACGATGTTTGTTCTGATCATTGATTAAAGAAAAATCTCTGTTAACCGCATGCTTAAAAGAAGTTCAGTTTTCCCTTAATAAAATCAAGTTCGGTTTTCCTTGATAAAGAATCAGTTTGGTTTTTTCATAATGAAAAAGCACTAAGTCCTTCAGTAAAAAGCACTCCGTCCTTTAGTAAAAAGCACTCCATCTTTCAATAAAAATAAAAGTACTCCGAATTTATGAACTTTAGCTTTTAAAATTACTCCACCCTTTAGTGAACAATACTCCAAATTTTTAAACTCTGGTTTTTAATGAACTTCATCCTTTGAGAAAAATGAACTCCGGCTTTTAATGAACTCCGTTCTTTGAGAAAAATAAACTCCGACTTTTAATAAACTCCATCCTTTGAGGAAAATAAACTCCGATTTTTAATGAACTCCGACTTTTAATGTGCTCCGACTTTTAAGAAAAAGCACTCCGTCCTTTGAGAAAAAGTGCTCCGTCCTTTGAGAAAAAACACTCCGTCCTTTGAGAAAAAGCATTCATTCTTTTAAGAAAAAGCACTCCGTCCTTTGTTGGAAAAAGAACTCCGACCTTAATGTGAAATAAACTTTGGCTTTGTATAGAAAATAAACTCCGGCCTTGTATTGAAAATGAACTCCGGCTTTTGAGAAAAAGAGCTTTGACTTCTGTTAAAAAGAACTCTGTCTTTTATTAAAAAGGACTCCGGCTTTTGTTAAAAAGAAACTCCGACTTTTGAACTCCGGCTTTTCTTGAAAAAGAACTCTGGCTTTTGAACTCCTGCTTGTGAGAAAATGAACACCGGCTTTCAAGAAAATAAACTCCGACTTTGAATTAAAAATGAACTTCGGCCTTATATTAAAAATGAACTCTAGTTTTTTAGAAAAAGAGCTCCATCCTCTATTAAAAAGAACTCCGACTTTGTATTAAAAATGTGCTCCGACCTTGTATTGAAAATAAACTCCGACTTTTGAGAAAAAGAGCTCCAGTCTCTATTAAAAAGAACTCTGGCTTTGTATAAAAAAATGAGCTCTGGCTTGTATTGAAAATGAACTCTGACTTTTATGAAAAAGAGCTTCGGCTTCTATTAAAAAGAGCTCCGACTTCTGTTAAACAGAACTCCGACTTTTGAATTTCGGCTTCTGTTAAAAAGAACTCCGATTTTTGTTGAATAAAGGACTCCGACTTTTGAACTCCTGCTTGTGAAAAAAATAAACTACGACTTTTAAGAAAATAAACTCCGACCTTTTATTAAAAATAAACTCCGACTTTGTATTAAAAATGAAACCCGACCTTGTATTGAAAATGAACTCCGGCCTCTGTTAAAAAGAACTCCGGCTTTTGAGAAAGAAAAATAACTCCGGCTTCCAAGAAAAAGAATCAGATTTTATGATAAGATAAGTAAGTTCAGATCTTAACCTTTGGGAGCCAAGAAATTCTGGCAATGCCATAGAACCTTCTCGTAATAATCGAGGATAATGTAAGTGTGAGCCGTCCTCGAGGCTTTGTACAATGAGGAAGTGAGAGTCGTCCTTGGGGCTTTGTACAAGGAGGAAGTGAGAGCCGTCCTCGGGGCTTTGTACAATGAGGTAGTGTGAGCCGTCCTCAGGGCTTTGTACAAGAAGAAAGTGAGAGTCGTCCTCGGGACTTTGTACAAGGAAGTATTGCCATGATTGTGATGAAATGTACACAGTCTGTCCTTGATTAAAGCCCTCATTCAGTTAAGTAATAAGTAAAAAAAAGCTAAGTATGACCGGTCCTATTTCACGTTCGAATGATATCTGCTCCAGCTTTCTGATTTGCTTTTGTCTGATCGTCATCTTATGATATTTATGCTACATGATTTTCGTTCATGCATGATTGTGGTTAAATGATATTCGATATGTGTATCTATAATTGTTGACAGCACGAACGTTTTGTGAAAAATTTATATGTACCTTGTTGAACTCCGGCTCACTGTTTTCTATTTTCCCCCCAGATGGAAGCTTAGAACTCTTGCCTGACGAGATCGTGTGACTAGAACCTATTTGAAGGATTTGTAAGGATTCAGAAGCTAACTTTTTGGACAACTATCACAAGGAAGCAAATTATGTAATGATGTGTTAGAATCGATGAAGTTTTGTGATTAGACGTTCATGACCTTATGTATTCAGGAATAAGCTTTTATAAAAATGAATATGAATACTTCCTCAGAATATTAAATTCCGCTTTATATTATGTTGACGACTAATATGTATGAAACCTAGATGGCATCTATGATCCTGTAATTTTGACGATACGATCGGCCCGGACCAGACCATCGAAACCTTGGCGTCTGTTTCGAGAGGTCGTTGACATAATAAAAAAATGTCCGTTCCATCACAGAATCTCTACAAAATATCTCCATCTAACAATGAAAGAAAAATAACTTTTCATGAACTAAGGTACAAAAATATAATAAAGCAATGAAGAAATCTTGAACATGCAAGAGGAGTCTTTGCAAAATACAAGATATGCAAGAAGAATACTTCAACAATTTCAAGATTTTTAACATCTTTTCATGAACATGAACAATCTAAAAAGTTCAATTAATAGAGGACATGCATGCAAGCTAGACATCAAAAGAGACGTAGACAAACACTTGCACATAACTCAGGAACATAAAGTCACATATTATGAATAATGTGAAGAGAAATTTAAGACATTTTATGAAAAATAAGGTTTGAAATTTACTTATATTAACTTAAATATTAAAGATCCTTTAGAGCTTTTCTTCAAGTTTTCTTTCATCTTCACCTTGTCTCTCTTCTTTACTTTTCTTTCTCTCTCTTCACTTGGAAAGCCTCAAAAAATGAACTGAAAGTAGCTAAACCTACTTATATATATAAACTGGCACACTTTCACTAGTCATGTGCCTATCATGCACTAGAAAATTGATGGGTGACACATGTGCGACCTTAGGCGCCAAGTTTCCTGAATTAGTGGACCCATCATGCATGCATCAAGTGTAACCACTACTCAAGCACACACGGCCTTCCTTGTGCACCTCATGCATCTCTCTATTGTTTTCTACGCCACCAATGCATGACTTGCATTCATCAGGCACCAACTTAATCCATCTAATATTTGGATTCGTTCAAACCCATAATTTTTAATAATTGCTCAATTTATTCTCATTTATATATTGATTTTTAAATTAATACTCAAAACTCACCAAAAAAAAAAGCGAGCGCTATTTTGTATTGAAAACGTTCGGGTGAATCAGGAAGGATTCTTCTTTTTCACTTTCAAATGTAGTAGGGGTATGTAATTGGTGGTCCTTGTCTCCTTTACGGCAAAACCTCTTTTCTGGAAACCTTTCGGGCCCAGGTATGAATTTCGTTAGAGCCATGTTTCTAATTGACAATTTTTGTGACCTTATATACTAGTGTATCGGTCCGTTCCGTCCTCCAGTCGCTCGAGCCCATCCAGAGCCTCCGCGCCCTCCGTGCGCTCGCTACCCGCTCGACCCTAAAATCCAGAATAGTCCTCGCACGCAGTGCGCCGCCCCCGCGCTCGAGCCCAAAATCCAGAATGACCCCCACTCGCTGGGCGCCTCCCCGCGCTCGAGCGCACGTAGGGTTTCTCCAAAATCCCTACGTGCGTTAGAACGCATTGTCAACGGGCATATTTTTGAATGTGTTATTTAAGCCCTCTATAAATACTTGACTTATATTTTTGAAACTCTAAGCAAAAAGAAAGGACTCTTGGCAGATTATTTTTGTGCCTCACTTGAGAAAAAAGTTGCTCATGCTCCATTGATCTTACCTCTTTTGAGAAAACTAAAAGTTACAACTTTAAGCCTCATGTCTAACTAATTTTCTCTATATTTTTCTCTTTACCTTGCAAACACTTCCATCCTTCTACTTTCGTTGGAGACGTCGGTGAGTTGAAGAAAGAGACTCGATCGTGTTTGGCAATTCAAGTGGCTAGAAAGGGAAGATTGACGTGAAGATCGGAAGGTATCCGGTTCCGTTGTTGGGGCAAATCCAAGGAGTTCCTTGGTAGGGATCACAATACGGGAGTAAGTCGGTTAGGTTAGCGTGTCGTTACCGCCCGGGCTGTAAGTTGATTTTCATAGTGCATTGCTTCCCTAGCCGTTGAAACTCGGAGGGTTTTTCTCGATTACCATGGGTATCGAGTTTTCCTTTCGTCATAAAAAATTGTGTCTTTTATGGTTGTTTACGCGCTTTTATATTTTTGCATGATTGATTGGTATCATTGGCATTTAGATCTAAATATTCTTTACGTGTATTGAATATTTATTGTTTGCTGCTTCCGCTATATTTATCGGGGTCAAAACTTGTTTGTATCACGTTAGCACAAGACGTGCTTTTTCAAATTTGATGGATGAACATAAAATTGTTCCTATTTTAGTTGACTCCTTTGGTGTCTAACTTGAATTCCCCTTGCTGAAAGGTCGTAGCTATATTGCAGGTGCAGTGGGGAGACCTATTGAGAGGGCGGGTTTTGCTCACATTTATATTAAAATTGCGATGCATTCTAAATTTTTGGAGAATGTTTTGCTTGTCAGTAGTCATAACGCCAATTTAGGAGAAGAGAAATCTATTAAAATTTTTGGAGAGTACAAATGGAAACCTTTCATCTGCCCATCATGTAAAACTTATTGGCTGTTTGCTTGAGAATTACTGGGGAAAGGTCGCTCAATAAACTCATCCTACTACTGATGCCCCTGTTGCTGTTGCAAATCTGAAATCCATCATGCCCTCTTTCACCAGTAATTCATTTGAGGTGCTAACACAATCAGTGGAGGTGGATGGTAAGTTAGACCCTACTTCGGATTTAGGGACCACTGTGTCCGTTACGGGTACAGGTCACGGGGAGAATCCATCCCAAAAGATACACCTGACAGGAGGGAGAGCCTCCTAAGTTATAAGCTGGTCTGCCATGAGCTCCCTGATATGGGATCTTTGCAACATTGGACCCCACTTCAACAGCCGACGTCCTCGATGGCCCTTACTCTGAAATGCTTCACTCGGCTTTTTCCAGTCAGTTCCTCCCATATAGTCCTTTCTAAGAGTCGTTAACGTCTCAATGTGAGCACCAAATGATGCATTTGGCCGTGGATATCGTGGCTTGCACAGCCCAGTTAGTGAATCGAAGAGTCTAAGAAAAAGAATCTCGAAGAGAAGGGGAGGAGAGCAGAGTGACAGAGGGAGACAGAATAAGACAGGGGGAAGTAAGAACAAAATACTTTGCTTGCTTCTCCTGTAATCAAGTACAATCACATATACTCTTCCCTGTAACTAAAATTAGGTATAATAAAATAAGAAAAACAAATTAATAACTATAATAATTAACATGTATTAAAAATAATCCTGAAATTTTAAGAGGGTTTGGGTTAGTCAAGCACTTTGTCGTGTCGTCAACGGATCGGCCGGCTGGACTGCTGGGCTTGATGGACCTAAGCCTACTACGTGTGGCTGAACTGTTAGGCTTGATGGGCTGAAGTCTACTGTTTGTGGACAAACCTCAATTGAGGTAAGTGGAGTTATTGGGCCAGGAATGATAAGGCCCGTAACAGTGTCACACCCCAAAGGTGTTAAGCTGATTGCATCTACTATTGATAAAGTGAAGGTTGCGGAAGAGGCAGCTAAGGATACTCATGGTAGTCTAAACAAATAGAAACCAGAGGGCCTAAAAGGAATTTTTTCCTTTCTCCATTGATTAAAAATATAACTCGGGTGTTGGAATATTCGAGTCCTCAACAAGCCTGAGAAAGCAAGATGAGTTAAAGATTTGATCATAGCCTATAGCCGCAGGGTGTGACGGACCGGTTATATTCTATCATATATAGTCTCGGTCAAAACCATACTTATATCGTATTCATATATATTTATGTGAGTGGACTTAAATTTTTCTTTTCCTTTGTTTTTCTTTACGTCACGTGGACAATATCACGTAAGGTCGGAGCTCCTAAGTCGACTTGACTAAGTGGGTCAGTCAAACTAAGTCAGTCAACATCTTGACCATTCAAGGAATTTAAGTCGGTTGGCGAGAAACGTAAGTTCAGAAACGAATTGAGATGCCACTATGAATCACAAATTTTTTCGAACAAAAAATCTAGTGGAAGCACATAATTTACCCATAAATTAATATAATATAATCGGTTTATGAAATTTCCCAAAAGAACCAAAAAAAGATTTACATCAATATCACTCATGCACTGCTACTTGATTTCAATCGGTTATTCTGCCTAGCTAGTCCGTCAGACTTTATTCCTTCTCGTCCGACATAAACTCATTATCGTCTGAAAAACAGAAAAATAGTGAGCTAAAAAGCCCAACAAGGGACTCATATAACTAAAAACATGACTTCAACAGAAATCAGAATGAAAAGAGAGTACATACAGAACATACACATGGCTGAAGTTATTTTCATAAAACATAAAACATAAGCAGAAATTATTTTCATGTGAAGTGGTTTCCAAAGCATATACAGATTCATGACCAAATGCTGATTCAAAGCTAAATGCTAAAAATTTGCTACATTTAAGGTCCGTAGTATTGACCAACACAACCACTACATTTAAGGTTTGTAGCTCTTGACTAGTAAAATTGCTAAGTTTAAGGCCTGCAGCTCTCTGCCGTCCAACACCCAATTCCATAAATCTTGCACTTCCAAAAAACCCCAAGTTCTCATCCAGCAATAATCCGAAGTTTAAATAGTCAAAGTTACTCAGTAGTGTAAATAATCAGACATCTTTTACATGCCAATAACCAAACTTCTTTTTAAACATGCTCATGGCCGGACTTCTTTAAGGATACAATTAATCAGACTCATGCAAATCAACAAATAATCAGACTTTTTAAAACATGCCAATGCGGGACTGCATTTATGTGAAATAACTGAAGCTCTTAAGAGAGCATGCTTACGTTTATGAATGTCACCAATGATATAAAATGAATAAGCATTTGATATTTGTTAGCCATACTCAAACATACATAAAGTAAATAATGTAACATAATTCTCATAAAAATAGAAACTTACTCAATAAATCATGAAAACACTAATGCATAAAATTGTATGGTACATTTGCCTAATTTTTTGAACTCCTTACTCCAATCTGGCCTAAGACTCTTTCTTCCTCTTTGTCTCCTACTTTTCCCTTTTTTACAGATTTTTCTAACTCTTTTCCTCACTGTCGAGCTTAGAATTTATAGATTATGAGTTAGGTAGGAGTAGATGGGATAAGTCACCTATTTGGTACTTTATTTTTCTAGAAGGTTAGCGGATTAGGTGGGAGTAGGATACCTACTTCGGATATTCTTTTTTTATTTCATCTTCTAGAGAATTCTATAGAATTTGAGCAGATGAGAGTAATTCGCCAAGCTAGTAGGCTGATCCTCTTTTATCAATTTACTCCTGTCATCATCTTCTCAATCTACTCCGATTGTCATATCTTTGCTGGCCAAGTATCAGGTTCGATTTTCTATTTACTCTGGTACTCTATTCAGTTTATTCTGGTTGATTTCAGATGTGGTCATTCATTTTGTTCACTCTACTCTGGTCAATTTCTACTCCGAAAAACGTCTTTAAAATCTCGTTCAATTCTGTCCGAAAAACATCTGCAGAAGAATTGTAATTCGAGCTGGTCAATGTTTCCCTTATTCCGATCAACTCGCCATTCATCCTAACCGGCCGTTTCCTTAACGTGAATACCAAGCTAATTCCTCACAAGCATCCAGGCAGATTGTCATATCGGCAATTTGCGCATTCCAGCAAATTACGCATACCGGTCATCCTTGGTGCAAATCAACTCTGGTAATTTCATTTCAGCACGCAAACCAGCCATTATACCAATTCCGACCATTTTGTCATTTTATCCGATCAACTCGTTGACCGGATATTTTGGCGACCAGGCATTTTGCCTCAAGACATGTTCCCGTCATTTTCTCTCTATAAGCATACTGGGCAACTACCATTCTAGCAAACGTGTATACCGGCCATTACCTTCTCAAAGTTCATACTGGTTATTTTCATTTACGACATGCCTGTGACAGATCGGATTATTTTTCTTAAATAATCTCTGTCAATAATAATATAATCGAATGTCCATAATTAATATTATAAAATTTTACAAAAAATTGGACAGAATTTCATTTGTAAATTAAATGTTTACCAAAATATAAACACCTGTTTAAAATCCTGCACAACAGCCCATATACACAACTATACAAAACCACAGGATCACATAGCCCCACAACTCCACAGGTGACACAAGCATCATAACTCAGGTATAACGCCAGTTCAGAAAGGATGCCAACTAAAAGAAAACCCAATCATGACCACAATAAAAATCATGTGGAAGCTTGAAAACCATAATACAAAATAAAATTAACCATCCATCCATTCACATACACATACATGACATAATGTATAGTCAAGGATTTCAAAATAAATACAACTCCCTATTCCATACATAATCAAACTAAGTCACCTCCGCTCTTGAAGTCAGCTGCCTATCACGCTCCTACGGCTTATTTAGTCTCGTCAGGCAACAGAGCATTCTCATCTGAAAAGAGAGATAGCAAGTGTGAACTAAAAATTCCAGCAAGTGAAATCATACGTCACTATCAAACAGTAAAGAAACAACGATAATGATAATGGAAAAGGGCAACATGCATTTATAAATACACTGGAGTATGAAGGGAAGAAGACAAGTAGAGGTTCTAATTTGCCAGTTATCATGATTTAAAACATTTAACTGCCATTTGAATATGCTTTAGTGCATTTATCAATTTACTTTAGTCTTTGCGGAACACGGCCAATAAGTCGTATTGACTAAAAATGTGAGAGGACGAGAAAATGATCATTATACTCCGCATGATCTAAGGCTGTGAGGGCTTATTCTTAGACCCAACCGAGAGGTCATTTACATACCAATACTTGTAGACAGGCCGATAATAATAACGATATTGCCCCATTTTCCTGGGGTACCAAGGTAGCCCTCGTCCTTCTACAATAGTAACCTAAGGTGTGCCACGGATATCACCAACTTTCACAAACGAGCAGAATACGCGGCCAAAATATTCTTTTGGTTTCCACTGAGATGGACGTGGCAAGCCAAGAAATACTACCCAATGAATGTAAGTCATGGTCCTTGTTTCACGATTACTCATTCTTTTGAGGGAGGATCCACCATTTACATTCTCCAATCGGAAAATCACCTTCCCATTACATATCTCAATCCGGAAGATCAAATCTATCATATCGTACTTTGTAGATTTTCCTTCAATTACTTATACGATTCATATCTTTCCTTGGATTTAGACATTTTGACAATTCGATTCACATGCATGGATATCATAATTCGTAGAGAAGAGTGAAATGTTTTTACCACATTAGACTGAATTCACTTTGGGGTTCTTTGGACACATTACTCTTGCAAATAGAGCTTATACACACATTCTGAAGCTTGCATATATACTCAAATAATTAAACATGAATTTCATAACAATTAAATAGAGTGAAAGCATATGCAAATTTCTCATTTAATCTCGGATGAATAGTAATATGGGCTTTTAGAGCTTTCGAATGCCGCAAACGGGCCGATTCTTATGAAATCGGACTTCCGGTCAAAGTATATGCACAATTAGGACTTGTTAATTCATATTTTGTGATCATTTTGATATTTAATCGAAGAGAAAATGGGAGGACCCGAGAAAGCTACGGGTTAGGATTTGGTGATACCAAATTGAACGAATCAAAGCACTATTCGAACAATAAACTATATATTTCTTGAACATTTAATGTGGGTTACATATTTTTCATAATTTAGGCGGGTATCGAGATGAAAATACCAAAAAAAAAATTAATAAAATTTGAGAGAGAATAAATAATGAGTATGAGAACACTTGCCTCAACGTGTACCATCACTTTTATAACTAACTCTTGGATAAATTCGGATTCTGCGACCTCGATCTCCTCCTTTCTCTCTCATTCTCGTCGCTCTCTCTCTCTCTCCCTCTCTCCAGAAATGTTTGGAAGAATGGCCGAAATGAACCCGAGACCGTATTTATACCCGCATAGGCGCTCAAGCTCACATCGGGCACACCACGAGTGCCCCATTCTGTTTCCTTGCACCCCTGTGGTGCCTCGGGCACAGGTCGGGCGCCGGTCAGGCCCGCATGGTGCCCGCAGCAAGTCTGCTTCATTTTTTTGCTGACCGAGACCCGTTTTGACCCTTCTAACCTAATTTTTCATATCTTTAGACCCTAATTTTGATTCTATAATCTTAATAAGCCACAATTATCACAATTTAAAGTCTAAAATCTTATTTACGGGTTAACATTTTTTAGTTTATAATTTCAGTTCTCGATTTATCAATTCCGAATCTTTAGACTTTTCGATCCGATTTCATCCGTACAACCCCTTGACCCTATTCACCTATCCTAACTTAATTATCTCCTAATTATGGTATTTTGGAATCAGAACCTCAAAATACCAGTCAAGCATTCTGGTAATTCTTGCAGGTCAGTCCTCTTTCCATTTTAGCTAGTCAACGTGTTAACCGAAATTTTGGCAACAGATTACTTTTTTGGGTATTTTGTTTAATGGGTTGGTCAACGCATGGTGACCGGATTCCTTCCTCATTTCCTTAAAGTCCAGCCATTTCCGCACAAGTCCTCCAGCCTTATTTTATTTTAATTGGTCAATGCATGATTGACCGAATGTTTGCCCCAATAGTCGGTCAATGCATGTTATCAAAGGTAATATTGTTGAGCTTGTGATGAAAAGAGAGGCCCAGTTAGAAGTGGCCTCCAAGATCTCTCATTTGGGGGATGTAGTTGAAATAACTCTAATCAGATTTTCAGAAAACTCGATAGAATTCTCATTAATAGGGCTTTACTCGATGCCAAGTTGTCATGTAGGGCCAGATTTGATCCCTTGAATATTTTCAATCACTCGAGTGTGTGCTTGTTCTAAATAAACATCCATTAAGAAAATGGATGGTTTTAAATTCAATGACTTCTTTTACAAAATACCCCAGATTTACCAAGGTGGTGGTTAAAGCTTGGTGGTTCCTCTAGATGTGATGGTGTCCCTACATTTTTTGTCCTTTTTAGACTTAGGAGTGTCAAAGTGGCAATGAAAGTAATTGACAACATTGGATGAGTGGTTACTAGAGCCAAGTGGAGACATCAGTTGGCCCAAGAGACTCTTCAGCTTGACCCCTTTCAAAGTTTCACCAA
>JAOVVI020008799.1:0-13986 GCA_028571085.2 Nepenthes alata
AATTTTCCTCCCTCCTTGCCTGACGGTTGGTTTCGCCTTTGCCTCTCTCCTTCACTCCCTCCTTACTGCTTGCGTTTGCCTTTGCTAACGCAACCAACCGACGCTGGATTTTTTTTATAGAGGAGGGGTTTGGTGGGGTAAGTGGGGCAGGTGACTTACTTTGGTACTTGCTTGCAGACTGTAGGTGGAGTAACTAGATTAGCTCACCTACTCCATTTGGTTGCCGCCTAGTTGAATTCTAACTAAATTCTAAAGTTTAATTTTTGTTTATCCGGTCAACTTTTTGGCTAATATTTCTAATCAGTGCCGGTCTCAATTTTTTTTAACATTTCAAGAAATTCGGTCAACTCTTCAATTCCAGTCAACATCTTATTTACTCCGTCCATCACCGTCTCGTCAACTCTAGATTTCTTCGCCTTGCTCCCCTAATTCTACTCCGGTCACACAAAGACACTCTGGTTTTCAAGGCCACTCCGACCTTATTTCACAAAGTCCACTCCGGCTTCAAGGCCACTTCGGCTCCCTCATGTTTTCCGGTCAACATGCGTTGACCGGATTTTTCCTTCTCCTTAATTTTCCGGTCATTATGCATTGACCGGATTGTTTTTCTTATAACATTTTTTGTGGTCAACATATGTTGACCGGTCAACTTTCTATTTCTCTTGACACTTTGATCACGTTCACTTGGTGATTGAGATTTTCTATGTTTTAAAACCAAGGTCGTCACAGTTCCCCCTTTCAAAAGCCTATGTGGGACGTTGCCCTACATGGCACGGCCCTGTCGCTGATACCATCAGAGTCCATCGTGGATATTGTCCGCTTTCGGCCTTGAAGCTCTCATGGTTTTCCTCCGAATGTGTCCACCGGGGAAAGGGCTACCCAGCGCCTTTAAGCGAAACGTTCCCCCCTTACCAAAACTGATGCCGGACATTGCCCTACATGACACGGCCCTGTCACTGATACTATCAGGGACAATTGCAGATACTCTCCGCTTTGGTCCTGGATGCCCTCACAATTTTTCCGAAAATACGTCCACCAGGGAAAGGAATACCCAGCGTCTTTTAGCTAATCGTTCCCCATTTCAAAAGCTAATGTGGGACATTGCCCTACATGGCACGGCCTTGTCTCTGATACCATCAGGGTCAATTGTGGATATGGTCCATTTTGGGCCTGGAAGCCCTCACTGTTTTCCTCAAAACGTACCATCCAGGGAAAGGGATGCCCAGCGACTTTAAGCGAATCGTTCCCCCATTCCAAAGTCGATGTGGGACATTGCCCTACATGATATGGCCCTGTCTCTGATACCATAAGAGACCATTGTGGATACTATCTGCTTTGGGCCTGAATGCCCTCACAGTTTTCCTTATAATGTGTCTATCAGGGAAAGGGATAGCCAGCGCCTTTAAACAAATAATTCCCCTTTGGAAGGTTGATGTGGGACATTGCCCAACATGGCAGGGCCCTGTCCCTGATACCATCAGAGACCATCGTGGATACCGTAAGCTTTGGGCCTTGAAGTCCACATGGTTTTCATCAAATTTTGTCCACCTGGGAAAGGGATACCCAGCACCTTGAAGAGAATCATTTCCCCTTTCTAAAGCCGATGTTGGACATTGCCCTACATGGCACGGCCTTGTCTCTCATACCATCCGGGACCATTGTGGATACTGTACGCATTGGGCCTGAAAGCTCTTATGGTTTTCCTCAAATTATGTCCTCCAGGGAAAAAGATACCCGGCGCCTTTAAGCAAATCATCCCCGCTTTCCAAAGCCGATATGGGACATTACCCGACAAAGCACGACTTTGTCTTTGATACCATCAAGGACCATCGTGGATACTAGCCACTTTGGGCCTGAAAGCCCTCACGGTTTTTCTGTAAACATGTTTACCAGGGAAAGGGATACCCAGAGTTTTTAAGCAAATCAGTCCCCATTTCCAAAGCCGATGTGGGACATTGCCCTACGTGGCACAACATTGTCTCTGATACCATCAGGGACCATTATTGATACTGTCCACTTTGGGCCTGGAAGCCCTGACGGTTTTCCACGAAATGAATCCACCAGGGAAAGGGATACCCAACGCCTTTAAGCGAATCGTTCCCCCATTCCAAAGTCGATGTGGGACATTGCCCTACATGGCACGTCCCTGTCTCTGATACCATGAGTGACCATTGTGGATATTATCCGCTTTGGGCCTGGTAGACCTAACGGTTTTCCTTAATATGCGTCTATCAGGGAAAGGGATACCGAGCACCTTTAAACAAATCGTTCCCCTTTGGAAAGTTGATGTAGGACATTGCCCTACATTGCATGGCCCGGTCTTTGATACCATTAGGGACCATCATGGATATTGTCCGCTTTCAGCCTGGAAGCCCTCATAATTTTCCTCCAAACTCGTCCGCCAGGGAAATGAATACCCAGCACCTTTAAGCAAACCATTCCCATTTCCAAAGCTGATGTGAGACATTGTCCTACATTCAACGACCTTGTCTCTGATATCATCAAGGACCATTGTGGATACCGTCCACTTTGGGACTTGAAGCACTCACAATTTTCCTCAAAACGCATCCACAAGGGAAAGGGATACCTAGCGCCTTTAAGCGAATCGTTCCCCAATTCCAAAGTCGATGTGGGACATTGCCCTACATGGCACAGCCTCGTCTCTAATACCATCAGAGGCCATTGTGGATACTGTGTGCTTTGAGCCTGGAAGCCCTCAAAGTTTTGCTTAAAATGCGTCTATCTAAGAAAGGGATACCCCGTGCCTTTAAATGAATCGTTCCCCTTTGGAAAGCCGGTGTGAGCCATTGCCCAACATGCCACGGCCCTATCTTTGATATCATAAGGGACCATAATGGATACTGTCCACATTGGGCCTGGAAGCCCTCACGATTTTCCTCAAAACACATCCACCAGGGAAAGGAATACCCAGCGATTTTAAGCGAATCGTTCCCCATTTCAAAAGCTGATGTTGGACATTGCCATACATGGCAGGACCTTGTCTCTGATACCATCAGGGACAATTGTTGATACTGTGCACTTTGGGCTTGGAAGCCCTCACAGTTCTCCTCAAACGCATCCACTTGGGAAAGGGATACCCAGCGCCTTTAACCGAATCGTTGCCCCATTCAAAACTTGATGTGGGACATTGCCCTACATGGCACGGCCTTGTCTCTGATACCATAAGAGACCATTGATGATACCGTCCGCTTTGGGCCTGGAAGCCCTCAAGGTTTTCCTTAAAACACGTCTATCAGGGAAAGGGATACCCAGCGCCTTTTAACGAATCATTTCCCTTTGGAAAGTCAATGTGGGACATTGCCCAACATGCCACGGCCCTGTCTCTAATACCGTCAGAGACCATCACGGATAATGTAAGCTTTGGGCCTTGAAGCCCTCATGGTTTTCCTCCAAATGCTAGAACTAGGGAGAGGGATACCCAACGCCTTTAAGCGAATCATTCCCCATTTTCAAAACTGATTTGGGACATTGCCCTACGTGGCACGGCCTTGTCTCTAATATCATCAGGGACCATTGTGGATACTGTTCGCTTTGGGCCTAGAAACCCTCACAGTTTTCCTCAAAATGCATCAACTAGGGAAAGGGATACCCAGCACCTTTAAGAGAATCGTTACCCTTTCCTAAGTCGATGTGGGAAAATGCCCTACATGGCACGACCCTATCTCTGATACCATCAAGCACCATCATGGATACTGTCCGTTTTAGGCCTGGAAGCCCTCACGATTTTTCTCAAAACACATCCACCAGGGAAAGGGATACCCAGCACCTTTAAGCGAATCATTCCCTTATTCCAAAGTCGATGTGGGACATTGCCCTACATGGCATGGCCCTGTCTCTGATACCATCAGTGGCCATTGTGGATACTGTCCACTTTGGGCCTGGAATCCCTCACGGGTTTCCTTAAAATGCATCTATCAGGGAAAGGGATACCTTGCGCCTTTAAACAAATATTTACCCTTTGGAAAGCCGATGGGGGACATTGCCAAACATGGCACGACCCTATCTCTGATATCATCGGGGACCATCGTGGATTCTGTTCTCTTTGGGCCGGGAAGCCCTCACGGTTTTCCTCCAAATTTGTCCACCAGGGAAAGGGACACCCAGTGCCTTTAAGCGAATCGTTCCACCTTTCCAAAGATGATGTTGGACATTGCCCTACATTGTACGGCCCTGTCTCTGATACCATAAGAGACCATTATGGATACTGTCCGCTTTTGGCATAGAAACCCTCAATGTTTTCCTCAAAACACGTCTATCTCGGAAAGGGATACCCCGCATCTTTAAATGAATCGTTCTACTTTGGAAAGCCGATGTGGGACATTGCCCAACATGGCATGGCCCAGTCACTGATACAATCAGACACAATTGCAGATACTGTCCGTTTTTTACTTTGAAGCTCTCATGGTTATCCTCCGAATGCATCCAAAGGGAAAGGGCTACCCAGCGCCTTTAAGCGAATCGTTTCCCCTTACCGAAACCAATGTTGGACATTTCCCTACATGACATGGCCTTGTCATCGATACCATCAGGGACAATTGCAGATACTCTCCGCATTGGGCCTGGAAGCCCTCATGGTTTTCCTCAAAACGCGTCCACTAGGGAAAGGATTACCTAACTCCTTTAAGCTAATCGTTCCTCATTTCCAAAGCTGATGTGGGACAGTGCCCTACATGGCATGGCCTTGTCTCTGATACCATCTGGGAAAATTATGGATACTGCCCGCTTTGGGCCTAGAAGCCCTCACAGTTTGCCTCAAAACGCATCCACCAGGAAAAGGGATACCTAGCGCCTTTAAGCGAATCATTCCCCTATTCCAAAGTCGGTGTGGGACATTGCCCTTCATGGCACGGCCATATCTCTGATATCATAAGAGACGATTGTGGATACTATAAGCTTTGGGCCTGGAAGCACTCACGATTTTTCTTAAAATGAAACTATGAGGGAAAGGGATACTCAGTGCCTTGAAATGATTCGTTCCCCTTTGGAAAGCTAATGTGGGACATTGTCCAACATGGCACGGCCCTGTCACTGATTCCATCAAAGACCATGGTGGATACTGTAAGCTTTGGTCCTTGAAGCCCTCACGGTTTTCCTCCAAATGCGTTAACCAGGGAAAGGGATACCCAAAGTCTTTAAGCGTATCGTTCCCCTTTTCCAAAGCCGATGTGGGACATTACCCTACATGACACGGCCCTATCTCTGATTCCATTAGGGACCGTCGTGGACACTGTCCGCTTTAGGCCTGGAAGCCCTCACAGTTTTCCTCAAAGCGGGTCCACCAGGGGAAGGGATACCCAACGCCTATACTCAAATCATTCCCTTTTTCCAATGTCGATGTGGGACATTCCCTACATGGCATGGCCTTGACTCTGATACCATCAGGGACCATTGTTGATACTATCCTCTTTGGGCCCAAAAGCACTCACAATTTTCCTCAAAATGCATCCACCAGGGATAGGGATACCCAGCGCCTTTATGCGAATCGTTCCCCATTCCAAAGTCGATGTGGGACATTGCGCTACATGGCATGTCCCTGTCTCTGATACCATCAGAGGCCACTGTGGATACGATCCTTTTTGGGTCTGGAAGCCCTCCCTGTTTTCCTTAAAACGGTTCTATCAGGGAAAGGGATACCCGTGCCTTTAAACAAATTGTTCTCCTTTGGAAAGTCGATGTGGGACATTGCCCAACATGCCACGGCCCTGTATTTGATATCATCAGGGACCATCGTGGATATTGTCCACTTTTGGCCTAGAAGCCCTTATTATTTTCCTCCAAATGCGTCCACCAGTGAAAGGGATACCCAGCGCCTTGAAGCGAGTCGTTCCCTCTTTCCAAAGTTGATGTGGGACATTGCCCTACATTGCACGGCCCTGTCTCTGATACCATCAGGGACCATTGTTGATGCTTTCCACTTTTGGCCTGGAAGCCCTCAGAGTTTTCCTAAAAACGTGTCAACTAGGAAAATGGACACCAAGTGCCTTTAAGTGAATCGTTCTCCTTTCCAAAGTCGATGTTGAACATTGCCATAAATGGCACGGTTCTATCTCTGATACCATCATGGACCATTGCGGATATTTCCCGCTTTGGGCCTCGAAGCCCTCAGTGTTAACCTCAAAACGCATGCACTAGAGAAAGGTATACCCAGTGCCTTTAAGCGAATCATTCCTCCATTACAAGGTTGATGTGGGACATTGCCCTACATGGCACGGCCCTGTCTCTGATACCATCAGAGGCCATTGTGGATACTGTCCCCTTTGGGCCTGGAAGCCCTCACGATTTTTCTAAAAATGCGTCTATCAGGGAATGGGATACCCCGCGCCTTTAAACTAATCATTCTCCATTGGAAAGCTGATGTGTGACATTGCCCTACATGGGACGGCCCTATCTCTAATATCATCAGGGACCATTATAGATACTGTCCGCTTTGGTCCTGGAAGCCCTCACGATTTTCCTCCAAATGTGTCCACCAGGGAAAGGGATACCCAGCGCCTTTACTCGAATCCTTCCCCTTCTCCGATGTCGATGTGGGACATTCCCTACATGGCACGGCCTTGTCTCTGATACCATTAGGGACCATGGTTGATATTGTCCGCTGTGGGCCCAGAAGCCCTCACGATTTTCTTCAAAACGCATCCACCAGGGAAAGGGATACCCAGCCCCTTTATGCGAATCGTTCCCCCATTAGAAAGTCGATGTGGGACATTGCGCTACATGGCAGGGCCCTGTCTCTGATACCATCATAGGCCACTGTGGATACTGTCCGTTTTGGGAGTGGAAGCCCTAACAGTTTTCCTTAAAATGCTTCTATCAGGGAAAGGGATACCCACGCCTTTAAACGAATTATTCCCCTTTGGAAAGCCGATGTGGGACATTGCCCAACATGGAACGGCCATGTATTTGATATCATCAGGGACCATCGTTGATACTGTCCGCTTTTCGCCTGGATGTCCTCATTGTTTTCCTCCAAATGAATCCACTAGGGAAAGGGATACCCAGCGCCTTTAAGCGAGTCGTTCCCCTTTCCAAAGTTGATGTGGGACATTGCCCTATATTGCACGGCCCTGTCTCTGATACCATCAGGGACTATTTTGGATGGTCTAGACTTTTGTCATGGAAGCCCTCAGAGTTTTCCTAAAAACGTGTCAACAAGGAAAAGGGACACCAAGTGCCTTTAAGTGAATCGTACCCCTTTCCAAAGCCAATGTTGAACATTGCCATAAATGGCACAGCCCTGTCTCTGATACCATCAGGGACCATTACGGATATTTTTCGCTTTGGGCCTGGAAGCCCTCAGTGTTAACCTCAAAATTCATGCACTAGAGAAAGGTATACCCAGCGCCTTTAAGCAAATCGTTCCTCCATTCAAAAGTTGATGTGGGACATTGCCCTACATGGCACGGCTCTATCTCTGATACCATCAGAGGCCATTGTAGACACTGTCTGCTTTGGGCCTGGAAGCCCTCACGGTTTTCCTTAAAATGCGTCTATTAGGGAATGGGATACCCGGCGCCTTTAAACTAATCGTTCCCCATTGGAAAGCCGATGTGGGACATTGTCTTACATGGCACGGCCCTGTCTCTAATTTCATCAGGGACCATCATAGATACTGTCCGCTTTGGGCCTCGAAGCCCTCACGGTTTTCCTCAAAATGCGTCCACCAGGGAAAGGGATACCCAACGCCTTTAAGCGAATCGTTCCCCCTTTCCAAAGCCGATGTGGGACATTGCCCTACATGGCACAACCTTGTCTCTGATTCCATCAGCTCCCATTGTGGATTCTGTCTGCTTTGGGGCAGGAAGCCCTCATGATTTTCCTCAAAATGCGTCCACCAGGGAAAGGGATACCCAACACCTTCAAACAAATCATTTCCCCTTTCCAAAGCTGATGTGGGACATTGCCCTATATGGGAAGGCCCTGTCACTGATACTACCAAAGACCATCGTGGATACTGTCCGCTTTGGGCCTCGAAGCTCTCATGGTTTTCTTCCGAATGTGTCCACTAGGGAAAGGGCTACCCAGTGCCTTTAAGCGAATTGTTCTCCCCTTTCCAAAATCGATGTTGGACAATGCCTTACATGACATGTCCCTGTCAATGATACCATCAGGGACCATTGCAGATACTCTCTGCTTAAGGCTTGGAAGCCCACACGGTTTTCCTGAAATCGCGTCCACCAGCGAAAGGAATACCAAGTGCCTTTAAGTGAATCGTTCCCCATTTCTAATGCTGATGTAGGACATTGCCCTACATGGCACGACCTTATTTCTGATACCATCAGGGACCATAGTGGATACTTTCCACTTTGGGCCTGGAAGCTCTCACAGTTTTCCTCAAAATGCATCTACCAGGGAAAGGGATACCCAGCGCCTTTAACCAAATTGTTCCCCATTCCAAAGTCGATGTGGGACAATTCCCTACATGGCACGGCCATGTCTCTGATACCATAAGAGAAAATTGTCGATACTGTCAACATTGGGCCTAGAAGCCCTCACGGTTTTCCTCAAAACGCATCCACCAGGGAAAGGGATACCCAGTTCCTTTAAGCGAATCGTTCCCCCATTCAAAAGTCGATGTGGGACATTACCATACATGGCACGGTGCTGTCTCTGATACCATCAGAGACCATTGTTGATACTGTCCGCTTTGGGCATGGAAGCCATCACAGTTTTCCTCAAGACGCATCTATCAGGGAAAGGGATACGCTGTGCCTTTCAAATGAATCGTTCGCCTTTGGAAAGTTGATGTGGGACATTGCCCGACATGGCATGGTCCAATCTCTAATACCATCAGGGACCGTCATGGATACTGACATCTTTGGGCCTTGAAGCCCTCACGGTTTTCCTCCAAATTTGTCCACCAAGGAAAGGGATAGCCAGCGCCTTTAAGTGAATCGTTCCCCATTTCAAAAGCTGATGTGGCACATTGCCCTACATGGCACGACCTTGTCTTTGATACCATCAGGGACCATTGTGGATACTGTATGCTTTGGGCCTGGAAGCCCTCACGGTTTTCCTCAAAATGCATCCACAAGGCAAAGGGATACCCAGCGCCTTTAAGAGAATCGTTCCCCCATTCCAATGTCGATGTGGGACATTACCCACATGGCACAGCCCTGTCTCTGTTACCATGAGAGACCATTGTGGACACTGTCCGCTTTTGGCGTGGAAGCCCTCACGGTTTTCCTTAAAATGCGTCTGTCAGGGAAAGGGATACCCAGCGCCATTAAACAAATTATTCTCCTTTGGAAAACCGATGTGGGACATTGTCCTACTTGGCATGGCCTTGTCTTTGATTCCATTAGGGACCATTGTGGATAATGTCCGCTTTGGGCTTAGAAGCCCTCGTGGTTATCCTCAAAATACATCCACTAGGGAAGGAGATAACGAGTGCCTTTAAACGAATCGCTCCCGCTTTCCAAAGCCGATTGGGACATTGCCCTAAATGGCACGGTCTTGTCTCTGCTACGATCAGAGACCATTGTGGATACTGTCTGCTTTGGGCCTGGAAGCCATCGTGGTTTTCCTCAAAACCCATCCACCAGGGAAAGGGATACCCTGTGCCTTTAAGCGAATTGACCCCCATTCCAAAGTCGATGGGGGACATTGCCCTTTATGGCACGGCCCTGTCTCTGAGACCATCAGAGACCATTGTTGATACTGTCCACTTTGGGCGTGGAAGCCCACACGGTTTTTCTCAAAATGCATCTATCAGGGAAAGGGATACACATCGCCTTTAAACGAATCGTTCGCCTTTGGAAAGCTGATGTGGGACATTACCCTACATGGCACGACCTTGTCTCTGATACCATCAGGGACCATTGTGGATACTGTCTGCTTTGGGACTGGAAGCCCTCACGGTTTTGCTCAAAATGCAACCACCAGGGAAAGGGATACCCAGCGCCTTTAAACGAATCATTCGCCTTTGGAAAGCTAATGTGGGACATTACCCTACATGGCACGGCCTTGTCCCTAATACCATCAGTGACCATTGTGGCTACTAGCCGCTTTGGGCTTGGATTCCCTCACGGTTTCGCTCAAAATTCATCCACCAGGGAAAGGAATGCCTAGCGCGTTTAAGAAAATCGTTCCCCCATTCCAAAGTCGATGTGGGAAATTGCCGTACATGGCACGGCCTCGTCTCTGATACCATAAGAGACTATTGTGGATATTGTCCGCTTTGGGCCTGGAAGCCCTCACGGGTTTTCTCAAAATGCATCTATCTTGGAAAGGGATACCCAGCGCAATTAAACGAATCGATCGACTTTGGAAAGTTGATGTGGGACATTTCCCAATATGGCACGACCTTGTCTCTGATACCGTCAAGGACCATTGTTAATACTCTTCGCTTTGGGCCTGGAAGCCAACACGGTTTTACTTAAAATGCGTCCACTAGGGAAAGGAATACCCTGCTCCTTTAAGCGAATCGTTCCCCATTTCCACAGTGGATGTTGGACATTGCCCTACATGACACGGCCTTGTCTCTGATACCATCAAGGACCATTTTTTATACTGTCCGCTTTGGGCCTAGAAGCCCTCACAGTTTTCTTCAAAAAGCATCCACCAGGGAAAGGGATATCCAGTTCCTTTAAGGGAATCGTTCCCCCATTCCAAAGTCGATGTGGGACATTGCCCTACATGGCACGGCCCTGTCTCTGATACCATCAGAGACCATTGTTGGTACTGTCTGTTTTGTTCATGGATTCCCTCACGGTTTTCCTCAAAACGCATCTATCAAGGAGAGGGATACGCTGCGCCTTTCAAACGAATTGTTCGGCTTTGGAAAGCTGATGTGGGACATTGCCCAACATGGCATTGTCGTGTCTCTAATACCATCAGGGACCGTCGTGGATACTGATTCCTTTGGGCCTGGAAGCCCTCACGGTTTTCCTCCAAATTCGTCCACCAAGGAAAGGGATACCCAGTGCCTTTAAGTAAATCGTTCCCCATTTCCAAATTTGATGTGGGACATTGCCCTACAGGGCACGACCTTGTCTCTCATACCATCAGGGACCATTGGGCATATTGTCTGCTTTGGGCCTGGAAGCCCTCACCGTTTTCCTCAAAACGCATCTATCAGGTAAAGGGATACCCAGCGTCTTTAAACAAATCGTTCACCTTTGGAAAGCTGATGTGGGACATTACCCTTCATGGCACGGCCCTGTCTCTGATACCATCAGGGACTGTCATGGATACTGACTGCTTTGGGCTTGGAAGTCCTCATGATTTTCCTCCAAATGCGTCTACTAGGGAATGTGATACCCAGCGCCTTCAAGCGAATCATTCCCCATTTCTAAAGCTGATGTGGGACATTGCCCTACATGGGATGGCCTTGTCTCTAATGCCATCTTGGACCATTGTGGATACTGTCTGCTTTGGGCCTAGAAGCTCTCACGGTTTTGCTCAAAATGCATCCACCAGGGAAAGGGATACCCAGTGCCTTTAAACAAATCGTTCACATTTGGAAAGCTGATGTGGGACATTGCCCTACATGGAACGGCCTTGTCCCTGATACCATCAGTGACTATTGTGGATACCCTCCGCTTTGGGCCTCGAAGCCCTCATGGTTTTTCTCTAAACGCCTGCACCAGGGAAAGGGATACCCAGCGCCTTTCAGGGAATCGTCCCCCCATTCAAAAGTCGATGTGGGACGTTTCCCTACATGGCATGGCCCTGTCTCTGATACCAAAAGAGACAATTACGGATATTGTCCGCTTTGGGCTTGGAAGCCCTTACAGTTTTTCTTAAACACGTCTATCAGGGAATGGGATACCGACTGCCTTTAAACGAATCTTTCCCCTTTGGAATACCGATGTGGGACATTGCCGAATATGGCACGGCCCTATCTCTGATACCATCAGAGACCATCATTGATACTATAAACTTTGGTCCTTGAAGCTCTCACGGTTTTCCTCCAAATGATACCACAAGGGAAAGGGACACCGAGCGCCTTTAAACAAATCGTTCCCCATTTCCAAAGCTGATGTGGGACATTACCTTGCATTGCACGGCCTTACCTTTGATATCATCAAGGAACATTGTTAAAATTGTCCGCTTTGGACATGGAAGCCCTCATGGTTTTACTCAAAACGCATCCACTAGGGAAAGGGATACCCAGTGCCTTTAAGCAAATCGTTCCCCCATTCCAAAGTCGATGTGGGACATTGCCCCACATGGCACGACCCTATCTTTGATTCCATCATAGACCATTGTGGATACTATCCGCTTTGGGCATTGAAGCCCTCACGGTTTTTCTCAAAACACATCTATCAACGAAAGGGATACCCAACGCCTTTAAACGAATCGTTCGCCATTGGAAAGCTGATGTGGGACATTGCCCTACTTTGCACGGCCCTATCTCTGATACCATCAGGGACTGTCATGGATACTGACGACCTTGGGCCTGGAAGCCCTCACGGTTTTCCTCCAAATGCGTCCACTAAGGAAAGGGATACACAGAGCCTTTAAGTGAGTCGTTCCCCATTTCCAAAGCTGATGTGGGATGTTACCCTGCATGGCACGGCCTTATCTCTGATACCATCAGTGATCATTGTTGATACTGTCCGCTTTGGTCCAGGAAGCCCTCACAGTTTTCCTCAAATTGCATCAACAAGGGAAAGGGATACCCAGCGCCTTTAAGGGAATCATTTCCCCATTCCAAAGTCGATGTGGGACATTGCCCATCATGGCACGGCCTTGTCTCTGATACCATCAGAGGCCATTGTTGATACTGTCCACTTTGGGTCTAGAAGCTATAACGATGTTCCTCAAAACACGTCTATCAGGGAAAGGGATACCCAACACCTTTAAACAAATCGTTCCCCTTTGGAAAGCTGATGTGGGATGCTGCCCTACATGGCACGGCCCTGTCTCTGATACCATCAGGGACCATCATGGATATTGTCCACTTAGGGACTGGAATCCTTCACGGTTTTCCTCCAAATGCGTCCACTAAAGAAAGGGATACCCAGCGCCTTTAAACAAATCATTCCCCCTTTCCATAGGCGATGTGGGACATTGCCCTACTTGGCACAGCCTTGTCTCTGATTCCATCAGAGACCATTATGGATACTGTCCGATTTTGGCCTAGAAGCCCTCATGGTTATTCTCAAAATGCGTCCACAAGGGAAAGAGATAACCAGTGCCTTTAAACAAATCATTCCCGCTTTCCAAAGTCGATGTGGGAGATTACCCTAGATGGCACGACCCTATCATTGATTCCATTAGCGACCATTGTGGATACTATCCGTTTTGGGCTTGGAAGACCTCACGGTTTTTCCTCAAAATCCGTCCACCAGGGAAAGAGATACCAGCGCCATTAAATGAATTGTTCCCCCTTTCCAAAGCCGATGTGGGATATTACCCTAAATGGCACTTCCCTGTCTCTGATACGATCAGAGACCATTGTGGATACTGTCTGCTTTGGGCCTTGATGCCCTCACGGTTTTTTGCAAAATGCATCCACCAGGGAAAGGGATACCCAGAGACTTTACTCGAATCGTTCCCTTTTCCAAAGCCGATGTGGGACATTCCCTACTGGGCACGGCCTTATCTCTGATACCATCAGGGACCATTTTGGATACTGTCCGCTTTGGGCCCAAAAGGCCTAACGGTTTTCCTCAAAACGCATACACCAGGGAAAGGGATACCCAGCTCCTTTATGCAAATCGTTCCCCCATTCAAAAGTCGATGTGGGACATTGCCCAACATGGCACGGCCTAGTCACTGATACCATAAGAGGCCATTGTGGATACTGTCCACTTTGGGCCTAGAAGTCCTCACGATTTTCCTTAAAACACGTCTATCAGGGAAAGGGATACCCAGCGCCTTTAAAGAAATTGTTCCCCGTTGGAAAGACAATGTTGGACATTGCCCAACATGGCGCGGCCCTGTCTCTGATATCATCAGGGACCATCGTTGATACTGTCCACTTTGGGGGTGGAAGGCCTCACGGTTTTTCTCCAAATG
>JAOVVI020008800.1:0-11572 GCA_028571085.2 Nepenthes alata
CCAACTATCAAAAATAATGCAGAAGCAACTATAACTATAAATCAACTGGCGGAAGCAAAAATCAATATGTTCATAATAATACAAATATTACTACATTATTAGAATATATAATGTTCATTCAAAACTAATCATATACATCCACAATTCTTCAATGTCTCCAAAATCTTCAAAGATTCTTCAAGCCCAACAAGCTTTCTTCCTTCTAGCTAAATCCTATCTTCAATCCTTATCGGCTTTCAGCTTATTTGGAGGGGGGGAATAGAAAGTAAAGAGTGAGTCGAATCCTAATAAGATACCATAAAACTATGCAAATTAAATAATTTCATGTAGAACATAAGTATAATGAAACAGAAATAAAAAAAAATATCTGAAGAATAGAGAGACATCCATGGAAACAAGAAGAAAGCATAAATCAATATATATGTATCGGAATTTATAAATCAGTATCAAATCTCACTTGTTTTTCAAAATTTTAGTTCGTTATTCCAATGACCCAACTAATATACCCTGCTAACCGAGGGGATAAATAATCGAGGATAAATTGTATTCAATCCACACAATCAAATGCCAAATGTTCGATAATATTTATTTCTATTTCATTTCATCTAAGATTTAAAGGTTCAAAGGTTCGATAGTCTCTATTATCTAATTACGTCCCGATGAGGGGCGTACCACGTATTACTTCATAAATGGAGTTATCTTCAATTACCATCGTAACATTCTAAGGTATGCCAGAAAACCTTATCTAACTGCACGACAGTTCTCGATCCGATTTTCTTATTAATTTAACTTAATGCATTTGTTCATAATTTCATAGTCAAAATTTATCATATCTCAAGGCTAAGTCCAAATTCATACAATCAATCTTTCAGACAATTTTAGAGAGCCTTTATAATTCGTTAATGCAGTTCCATGTAAAGTTTTCTAACACAAATCGTCTAATAAGCTTTATCAAATCACCAAATAATACTAATACATCAAGATTCAATGTTTTTAAACATTAAATCCCAAATTTTCGTTCTAGAGTTTTATGCGAAACTTCCGAATGACAATCAAACCTAAATCTTGTACCAAATCACAAAATTAAAGCCATAAATCCGAATACATACACATAAATATAAATTAAACTCAAAACTATATCTTCATTTTCGAGCTATGGTTTCGGGCAGAACTTTCAAGCACGAATCAAATACAAAAGGTAAGCTAAATCATGAAATCAGAGTCATGAGTCACAATATATATATATATATATATATATAAAGTTTAAATAATAAATTATGAGATTCATACATTTCTCCTAACAAATCTTAGAGAGCAAGTGATTTAAAGCATAAATAGTAAAATGAGAATATTCAAAAGTGATAAAAATAAAAAATAATGTCCGATGTACACTTGCCTTAACCCGATCTACCGTTATTCTTATTCTGATCGGATCAGAAGTGGCGAAGAATCCCTCATCTTTCTCTTTTCCTCTCTTTCTCATTCGTGCTTCTGCTTGTGCGTGCACCCAAACCCTCACCTTTCTCATTTTTATAAGCAAAAATCAAAGTCGGTGGGCTAAAAATATGACTGGTATTCGAGAGCCAGTTAGGCGTCCCTCGGGCGTCCACGTTCTACCATGGTGTCGCCTCGAGCGCTGCTCGAGCGCCACGTTTGACAGATTGGCACCTACACTACTCGGCTCTCGAGTGTGAATCGAGCGTCGCTCCTATTTTTCCTTCGGCTGGGATTTGTCTTCAAATTTTCTTAGTGTATTTATCTTTAACTTAATTATCATGATTTACTATATTTTGAGAACTCTGACCTCACAACATAGGATCAATCATCCCAAGTTGGTAACATAGGACGATAATATTTTACAAAAATTGTTCGGAGCGAAGTGCAAACATTATGTATAGAATTCATTATTGGAATTTATTATAGTTCTAGTTTAAAATATATTAAAAAATTTGATAAATTGTGAAAAAGACGTGAAAATAGCATTGGACGAGGGATACTATTTAACAAATGTGGTAAATATTTTACGGCGAAAATCTTTTAAGGTGTTAAATTGTACTACTTCGGGTGTTTTTAAATTTATTATTTTATGAGAATAAATTATTTAAATAATTATGATAATTATTTAACTATTTTAGTAATTATTTTGGATTTAAAATTTTATAATTGGATTTGAAATATGAGCTTAAATTACTTCATAGGTTGTATACGAAAAAAATTATTCATAAGTCTTATTTTGGATGAAATTATAAAATCTATTTGGAGGTAAATTTTCTATAATGAATTGATAAATTTACACAATATATCAAATGTTTGAAAAAAAAGAGTAAATATTTATCATTTGGATCTAGTGGACCGTATATAAGAAATTTTATTCATAAGGCTTATTTTAGATGAAATTATAAAATCTATTTAGAGGTAAATTTTTTATAATAAATTGATAACTTCAAACAGTACATCAAATGTTTGAGAAACAAGCAAATATTTATCATTTGGATCTAGGGAGTTGGAGAGTGAACCATTAATATTTAAATTAGGTAAATTTTAGTATATCAAAATTTATTAATTAAAAATATAATTATAAAATTAAATTTAAAAGGGGTTAAAATATTAAAAATTGAGATTAAAATTTTAAATATTATTATAAGAGTAATAAAATAAAATAAATAAATATTATTATTTAATTAGAGATAAAATATATATATATATAATAAAAAACAAATACATAAATAAATAAATAATTATTATCACATATAATAATAATAATAATAATAATAATAATAATAATAATAATAATAATAATAATAAATCGGTGTCAGTAAGAAAAGGAAAGGAAAGGGAAAAGAATAGGAAAGAGAAGAGAAAAGAAGGAAAGGAGAGGAAGAAGGAGAAAGGGGGAAGGCGACATGAGGGTTGCAGCGGCGAGGAGAAGGGAGGAAATCGACGCTCCAAATGGAAGCCCAGCGAAACTCTAAACCGACCCTTCATTACTTAAGGAGACAGTAGTGTTAGGAGAAGGGAAGCCGCGCACGAACCGAAGAGGAAGGCCGCGCACCAGTCGAAGAGAGAAGCCGCCGTTGCCGCCGTCGCCGGAAGAAAAGCAAGAAATTGAGGCAAGTGAAAGTACTCCCTCTCTTGCAAGTAAAATTCCTATTCTCTGCACGTAAATCCATCCCTTCTCTTTGTTGATGTCGATTTTTGTTTGCAAGTTTTGATTTTGGGTTAAATTGGCACTCGTTTATGTGAATCAAAAATTGGGAAAAACAGAGGCGAAAGAAATTGTGGATTCCCTGATTTGGAGCGGAAAGTGTAGTGGGTTAATTATACACAAGCTTTGTCTTTCATGTGGGAAGAAGAAAGTTATTAATTTTCTTATTTTTCGGTGAAAATCGGAGGAGAGAAAAGAACAGAGCTTTGTGCTCTGTAGGCGTTTTCTTTTATTTGGGGGCCATTTACGGTCAATGGAAATAATGCAGGATTGAGTAGGTATTTGGGTATGGGTATGTATATGCGTATAATAATCCTTATAGGCATACATATTTATATATATGAGTATACTGCAGGGTATATGGGTGTACATATAAACATATGCATTACAGTGTGCAGTAACGTGTGTATATATTTGTGTGTATAAGTGCATATATTATAGGCATGAGTTACGAGTTGTTGATTTGCTGCAGTATGTCTAGGGATATAGATGTACAGGCCTCCAGGTGTATATATATATATATATATATATATATATATGTGTGTGTGCGCGCGCTCGCGCGCGTAGATGAGGGTTAAAATTGTCGTGTGGGTACTTACACGACTGATGCCCATGATAGACAGTTTTGAGGAAGTGGTGGATGTCTGATGGATGGTATGTATACGTGGAATGGGGATGGTATGTATGGCATGTATGTGTATGTGAAAAATCTGTCAGTACATTGGCCGATTTGGTAAGCTGAGAACACTATGTATATATGTACATCTTGTGATATTTAGGGTCGCTTGGTGCTAATATATTCAATTAATTTCGAGTTTAGATTATATATCTATGATTGGGCATGATTTATATATAGGATTTCTTGATCTCTAGTCTATTCATATGAGGTTTGCTTCGATTAACTATTCAACTTATTGGTTGGTCTAATGATAAAATTAAGGGCACGCCATTATTTCGATTGGATCCTTGTGTAATTAGTTGGAATAGTTAAATAAGATGGATAATCGTGAATTTATTTAGTGGTGATGAAATAAAAAGTATTCTACGTTCTTTGAAATAGGATTTGGGACACCAGGAGGGCCAGTGAGAATCGAATACAATATTAAGAGAGTTGGTTGAATAATCAAAACGTTCCTTTGATTTTTCTCTATTTCCATGATGATTGATCTTTGCATTGACTTTGACCATGTGCGTATATTTTATTGGTACTCTATAAATAAGTGAATGAGAATATACGAAGACTCAATGGCATCTAGGCGAATGAAAATTCGTAAGACTTTAGAGTAGTCTATACTTCGATACCTATTCTATTCTGGATGTCGAAGTTATTGATATTGAGGAGGGACACTTATAGCCTAATAACCATCGTAGATGATGATATCAGGGATATCATTGGTGAAGGATATCGGAGATGGTATGAGTATCTTACGGGTATAACCCTTGGGAGGACTGTAGGGTTAGTAGGAATGCCATGGATATTGGGTAACCTCGTGATAATTACCCAAACGTTGGGGGCGTAAATACGCGGCTTTTAGTTCACCATGATAGAATAAAGTTTATAGAGATTATTGTTATCTTATGTATTTGTGACATTTTATTGAGCTGATGATTGGATTCGGTGGAACTCATATTGCATTTTTGATATCTAGTTATTCATATAGCTTTTGGGTCGTGGATATGAAATATTATTGAGTCTTAGATAGTGGTTTATATATTATATGCTATTATTAATTTTATATGTCTGATATTATAATCCGATATACTTATTTGTATTTTTGGATTTGTTGATTATATTTACTTGTTAGGTATTTGGCTCATTATTGCGTTTTATCGACTCCAAATTGAAGAGATATCGTAGGTACTAGTTGGGATTTGCGAGATTATCGTTGAGCGCCAGGTAGAGGCGATTCCATATTTCTTTTATTTTGAATAATTTATGATTCTAGATGTTATATTTATTGTTGCATTTATGAAGATCATTTATAGTATTATGATTTTTAGTGATTTGATGATTTCGGTTGGTTTGATTATGTTCGATGATCAGAAGGATCTTTTGTAGAGTTAGTTCGGGCTGAGTCAGGGGATTCGGGCTCGGGTCGTTTTTAATTTTGCTGTTTCTTTTTCTGATATAATTCTTTGTTGGTTTAAGAAAAGTGAAATTTCAAGAACCTTACTGTTAACATGGTGGTAATTTTTCAGGCACAATCTGAACATGCAAGATATATATATTTTTAATTTCTTCTTTGCTTTTCGTTTTAAATTTGAACATCAAAATAATGTAACAACTTGGAGCATGTTGACATGGAAGGTTAAATGGTTTTAACTTCTTGGAGGGGCTAGCATTTCAATTGTAAGCCTGACCATATGCATTTGTGTGGCTATTGGTTGTTAAATTGCTTTCAAGTTTCAAGAAGGTTTACATTATTTTTTGATCAACAGAGCTTGACTGCTGGGAGTTGACGTTCAACAGGGAGACATCAGATATTTTTGATATTTTCCAACGGTGATAATTTGTTCGTTTTTCACCACAACAATGTTGATATACCCTATTACTAGCACTTTCCATCAATATGTGTTATTAATATATGCTTTTGTCTGCTTTCTGCAGTGGCATTTGCACGGTTGTTTTTCCCTATGGAAGCAAATCTAGCCTTGGAGAGAGCAAATGTAGAGACAACCCATGAGTTTGTGGGTCTTTCTGCATGCAAAGGTTCTGGAACTGGTTTGAGGGAGGTAGACTTGAATGAGAATCCAGTATTACAGAACCAAAGATGGAGGCCGACGGAGGTCGGGAATAAAATGGTTTGTTTGAATGACACAAATTATAATATTTGGAGGAGTAGGATGGAAGATCTATTGTTTGTTGAAACGATGCATCTTCCGGTATTTGCTACGCAAAAACCCAAGTCAAAATCTGAGGAGGAATGGGCTTTTGAACATAAACAAGTTTGTTGCTATATACGGCAATTCGTTGATGACAATGTATATAATTACATCCGGAATGAAACGAATGCAAAAATATTGTGGCAGAAGCTTGAGACACTCTATACTTCAAAAACCAGTTTTAACAAATTGTACTGCTGGATGAAATTGATGCAAGTGAGGTACAAGGAGGGCATGCCGATGGTCGATCACTTGAATGAATTTCTAGGATGTGTGAACCAGTTGAGTAGTATGGGTTTCAAGTTTGATGATGAGCTGCTAGGCTTATGGTTGTTGACCACCTTACCGGACTCTTGGGAGGAGATGCGGTTCATCATTGCCAATACCGCTCCAAATGGTGTTGTGACTTTGAAAATAGCAAAGGAAGCTATGTTGAATGAGGAGATGAGACGTCGATCACGGGGATCTTCTTCTTCGCACTCTGAAATGCTAATCCTTAAGTCACGGGCAAGAAATAAAGGACGCGGTCCTAAATCTAGTGAGAAGAGTCAAAACAAGTCCCGGCCAAGTTACTAAAACCTCGAGCGCCACCATTGCGGGAAAAAAGGACACATCAAGAACCACTTGCAATTTTGAGACAATAGAGCGTCGAGTCAGTGAGAAAAAAGAAGAAAAAGAGAGAAAAGGGAGAAGAAGAAGATTTGAGCATCCAAGTAAGATCCGAATCGTATTCGGTCTCCTCCGACCTTGGGTATGCTGTTTTTAAAATTGAGAAGAACGTTTTATCGATTATGTTTCTTTTCTTTCGTCTCGTACTCATTGTTGTTCAGATTTAGTTATTATAAAGTGTTATGTTCTTATATTTATGGGGTTTGTATAATCGAACTCATTACGTAGTAGACATATTTCGGACGTACCGTCCTGTGGTTTTTTCTATCTCATTTGCAAAAGTGCTTTCCTCGTAAAATCGTGTGGTGCTTCATTATTTGTAATTATTGTTTGTTTGTTGTGCATCGACAATTATTTCCGTACGATTTAAATAAGCAATCCGGTTCTCAACAAGTGGCATCAGAACTATTCACTCGATTATTGTTCAAGAGTGGAAGCCCAAAGGAAAACAGGTATTCCAGAGAGCAAGCGAGTCTTTTTATTTGTTTTAATTGAGTGAAGCTTCTGTCTCTCCTCTTCTTCTGTTTGCATTTCCCCTTTAACTGCATAACATTTGTTAGTACGTTGATTAGTTAATTAAGTTAGGCATTTGACAGCAATTACTAGCTTTATAATTGCCATCGAGTTGTGTCAATGGATAACAAGAACTGGAATACATGCCATGAAGATGAGGTTGAGACAACCTGCGTTGTATGTTAGGGGGTGATCCTTCGTCACATAAGCAGGGGTCGAGGACAGTGTTATTGACTATTAAGTCAAAACACGTCCAAGGGAAGAGATTAGTGGAGTATCTAGGGTTAACTAGGTAGGGAGGTCACTGGATGACTAATGGCAGGAGGTGGAAAAATACTATACAGCTTAATTTGGCGTTAGATTTACATTGTCTGTCTGATCAAGATGACATTGCTGGAAATACATAGAGTTGTATTATGATGGTGTCCTTTAGTTGAGGCAATGGGTACTGATGTGGAGGCTAGTGGTCACAGAGGCTGTTTGGTTAGTTAGAGAGGAAATCATGATTAGTAGCTTTGAAATTTGAAAGGATCAAGTTAATGTCTTGATCTGCATGGTTTTTACTAAGATTTGTTTGTGTGTGTATCCACGTTGGGTGGATGAGCATCTCCTATAACAATTTGAGAAAGCATGGATGAAAATATCAGTATGTTGATCACAGACATACTGATATTAGATATATTATATAATACGTGTCAATATTGAATATATTGAAAAAAATATATTTCTAAGATTTATTAGCTGATTGGGTCATATATCACTCGATAATATTACAATATCGGTGATGTGTTGCCGATCCGAGAATATACCAGGATGCATATCAGCCGATATTTTGCTTCTATGTTTTTTTTTTAAAACAAAGTTCATGCCTTGTGGTTGTCATGAAGGGTGTGCACTTAAAGTTCATTTTTCTGCATTAGATCCCACTGTTAAGAGCAAAGATTCTATGCTTTTTACTTGGTTGGATGAGCCTGTATTTCTGTAGGGGCTACGATCTGTGACACAGGGTGCGTTTATGATCACTTGACAAACCCCGAGATGGTCAAGTCAATATAACATGTTAAACATTACAGATTTACAGCAAAGAAAACAATTGAATGTTGCAATACATGTTAACTTGGGAGTATTTATAGGTGATATGATGGTGTAACACCCAGGATTGTGTTAATCAATCTACTTATTGACCAAAAAAAGAAGAAACCATGGATTTTAATCTAAATTCTTCCATGGATTGTGTTACTGATATGGTACAAGTTCACTCTTTCACCTGTAATCACATAAAATAAATCACATACACTTCCACACTGCTTTGATAAAATGCAATTATACAATACAACAAACAATCTCAACTTGCCTCCTAAGCATGAGGTCCATAAACTTCATAGTTCCAAAGAAACCAAATAGAGCTGTCATGCTCACATCTCAACAACACAACTAAACTGAATCATCCACGAGCATGTTTATTTCCCTGAGAAAACCCATAGACCTAATAAGTGAATCAGTTTCCCAAGCTGAAAGTTGAAGCCCTAGAAAAGCTTTCCCCTTTTTTTCTTTGAAGGGAGAGAAAGAATCCCAGCCAACAAGAAAGATTTTTGTAAAATAAAAGGTTTCATTAACACGTAATTCATGTCGAGTAGACCTTATTGTTGTGAGAATTTTGAATTCATGAGTTGTAAGGAGGGCAAACCACATAACAATTAAATTAATATATGAATTTTTTGTTCTTGAAATATTTAAAAATATTTAAAAAATCAACAATCAGTTAACTTAAATGATATAAATCTGTAAAAGAAAAATATTAATTTCAGTAGATTGTGAAATTTTTACGCTTCAAGTGTTTTGGACTTCATTTGTTTTTTGTTTTGATTCAAAGAAACACGAATCAAATCTTGTTTTGGATTGAAAATCCAATAAATAATTTAGAAGTACAAGTAACAAGTCAAGCTATGCCAAAAAAGGAAGAAAACGGATCTAAAATGCAAATCTTATCATCCGTTCTTTGGGGGCAAAAAAAAATCAGCCTTAGTATTGGATCTACAACTAACATTTGAAATGTAAAATTTCTGTGGAGTTGTTCAATTAAGCATATTTTGATTTGTTGGATTTGAAGAAAAAAATTCTAACAGTGGAAGGGAACTCGAAGTCGAGTGTCGTCTTGCAGGAGGGAGATTTTTGGTTTGGATTTTTTGAAACCGATTCATATATGACATATCCGATTTCTCCTGTATAAGAAATATCAATACCGAAAGGTCCTAATGCAAATATTGTAAATGTCAGCATATATTTTGATCCATGAGTGTGAGTATAGAATGCATCAGAAGCTAGTAAAATTTATATTTAAATCTTTCTTTCCACCTGAAATTGTATTAATGCCAAAGAGGAATATTTAGTTTGACAGATTCACTTCCCTGCACAATGATCATGACAGATTCCATGATTTAAAACTTAGTTAAAAGTAGTTACTTTAACCAAACTGAACCTGTGATTCCCTATTAGGATGTTTTTAACAAATATTTTGTATGAATCTGTCCCAGATTCTTCATGGCTCATTCTGTTTTCAATTCATCGCCTTTTTCCATATACCATATAATTCATCGCCCTTTTCTGATTACTTAATTAATGTGGAAACTTGATAAGAGAAGGAAAGATCGATTGAAAATATTTTTTTCTGAAAGTCGAGTGTGCCAGCTTGTTTTTGTATATTCAATGCCTCTTTCTATGACTGGCAGTGGTGATGGGTCGACATTGCTTTCCCCACTGTTCTCATGTATTAGATAAGTTCATGGAGGATGGCCTATCCGATTTGGTTTACCTCATGAGGGCACTCCAGAAGAGCAGCAAATAAAAAAATGCAATTCAAGGAGCTTAGAGAGGATGTTCAGAGGGCATTTAACAAGGACAAGGCTGTTCATAACAGCTCTGGGTGCCCACCTATTTCTGGCATCATCAAATGGCGAATTACAGGTAAGGGTGGCAGTGGGGCTATGTCATGTCTAAGTGTTAAAAACTTAGGCAGGTCAATTTTGGATATTATCAAATACACTATTGTGACAAGAATGCATGTTGTTTATCCCTAAAGCTAGTCAAGTTGTGTGATTTATTATGTTGTTGTGGGTTCTAGTTCTCTCAATGCATTTGAATTGATTCCCCAATTGTGTTAGTATCGACTCAGGAGTTGCATACTGGTTTTATTTGGTATTATCTTGCTGAGTGGCACATTACAAGACACTCATCTCTGACAATTGGGAACTAAGCAGGAGAGGGGCGCAGCAATGGAGATATGCAATGCAGATCTCTTTTATCTTTTCTTCGGGCTCAAAGTCAATGCTTCCAAGTTGCATTTGCACACGACAGAGTCATTGTGATATGACCCGATCCTTACGAATTCGAATCATAGAAATGACTTTTTGTATGATATATTGTAAGACCATGTACAATATACTAAAAAGTAATCAAATATTTCTGTCAACCCTGTGTTTAGTTAAAGTTTCTTGCACTGGATTGTCCCTTTCTTTACCATTTTCCCAACACTTTTTTTTTCTGGTGCTGGTTGCTTCGGTTTTATTGTTCTGAGGCTATATATGTTGTGTTTTTATGGTTCTGTGGCCACTGACGGAGCATTGACAGGCCTTGAGGCCATTGAAATATGGTTGTAAATTCTTGAAACCTGGATTGAGCATTGACAAAAGCGTAGAAAGTTATTATGTATGCCTCAAGACATTCAAATGTTTCATTCTATTGAAGACATGATCTTCCCCACCACTGTGTGACAAATTGCTCCATTGTAGGATGCATCATGCGTGATCACCCATGTTTCCCACGGACCTCGGTTTGAATTACAGAGTCACTGAGATCATTCGAGGCTCTAGATGGGTTAAGCCTCTTAATCTTGGCCGAGCCATAACCCCAACCCGAATATCCTAGATTCGATCATTTGGACACTCGAACCCAGCAGCCGGTTTTTTCAAAATCAGCTTGGCGTATTGGCTTTCAGTGAAGTCCCTTTGGCATTTGCTGGTCTTGGTCTGGGTTCACTTCCCAACCCCCCCGGCAGGCATTTGTTTTGTGGATCATGATTGATTATTGGAAGCTTGAGCACTAAGGATCTCGGGCATTGATTTTGTTTGGTAGTTTACCCTCCTCCTTTTGAGAGCCATAAATCATAGCCGTCAAGTTTTGAACTAATGGTTGGGATTTTGAGGAATATTAATCAAACTTATAAAACGATGTTAGTAAAAGACAAATTTAAAAAACAAATATTTTCATATTTACCTTAATTTGGAATTGTAAATGTTATATTAC
>JAOVVI020008801.1:0-13984 GCA_028571085.2 Nepenthes alata
CCGAAATTTCTGCAGAAGTCTTGCTTTATGTATTGACCGGTAATGGTGTTCCTGTTTTTGACGGAAGCTTTTGAGGAAATAAAAAATAAAAAAATCCGTTACGTCACAGACACATTCAGCCTTGATAATATCATCGCTTCCTTACTTATAAATAAGTCAAGATAAATGGAAAATGTTAAGATTTTGGGGGAGTTGATACTGTTAGTATTCACTAGTAGTCAGGGATATGAGCGATCGAGGGACTGAGGGGGTAAGTTGGAGAAAAACAATGACCCATCTAAATTTTAAGACATGGAGTGCTTTCACTGTAGTAAGAATGGCCACATGAAAAAGGATTACTTCAAGAGAAAGTAGAAGAAGGATGGAAAAGGAAAGCATTAAGAGAGGAAGGATCATGATGAAAATGATCAGATTTGTATTACTTCCTACGGAGACTTTCTAGTTGTCCATACTGGGAAGATATGGAGCTTTTCGAGCTAGGAGATGAGCTGAGTGATGGATAGTGGCTCCTCAAATAATGTAACATCGAGGAAGTCTCTCTTAACTACCTATACGCCAAGGGACTATGGAATATTGAAGATGAATAATGATGGTTCCTTAAGGATTGATGGTATCGAGGATGTTAGTTTGCGGATAAGTAACAGAACAAAACTTGTATTAAAGGGCATGAAACACACCCCAAATTTACGGTTAAATGTGATTTTAACCAAGAAGATTAATGATGAAGGCTTTTTATATTGTGTTCGAAAAAAGTCAGTGAAAACTCACCAAAGGTGCATCGATTGTAGAAAAGGAAAGCAAGCAATAAAGGAGTAATGACGGTCACCAATAAAGGTAAAAGGCTCCCTACAAGGTCGCGATGGGAAGTTTATTGGGTTTTGATCACTTATTTATGAGTGACACAACAAATAAATAGTCATCAGAAGTACGAGCGATATTCATGTAAAGGTCGATTGAGGGTCATCCAAGCGGCAAAAGATACTAAAGGGTTGCATGATATTTATGAAGGGTCGGTTGAGGATCAATTAAATATCAGCAGAGTGGCACATGACAAGAGCTTGTTGTACACATGAGCGCCAATTCTAGAATGAGACCACTTCAGGTGTGCTTGAGAGGGTGCTCATATGCTGATTTTAGTGGGTGCGCACTCAATGCACGCCTGACGGGTGTTCGAACGCCATCTCTGATAGAAAGTCACATCTGACGTGATTTCAGAACAATTTGAAATCATTTCTCATATAAGGAGTGCCATAAAGAGAGAAAGAAGAGAAAAAGAGAGAAGAGGAAGAGATTTGACATCAAGTTGAAGTCCAGTTTGTGTTATGTTCTTCGCTAAGGTCAGATATGTCATTTTAGAGTAGATTTTTAATATATTTTTTATTTAGTTATTCTTATTTCTTATTGTAGTTTCTCTTTGTGAGTTGTTAAGTGTGTTGAGGGGTTTGTAATCAACCATTCTTCACGGGATTGTAGTAAAAGGATTTTGAAGGATGTTTTCTAAAACTAATACTATTATTATTATAATAGATTTGTTTAGAATTTGTCACATACTTTTTTTCTTCGTTAAAAAAATTTTTTATATTAAAAACGTTGTACATTATTATATTTTTTATACTCATAAGTTTAGTAGTTGACGTTTGATAGGAGGGTTGAGTTTGTTCTACTGTGCCAGATTGTGCGTATTTTGGTCAAACCCCAGCGTACATAAATCATCATTCTATTATTGTTAGATTGAGATAAATAATACATTACTAAATGTTCATAGGAATGAAAGGTAAAGGAAGTAGCACCTTATGAGTTCAAATGCTATATGCTTTAAAAAGAACTCAACCATTGAATTAAAAACATACGAAGTCTACTATTGGTATGGCTATTTCATTTGCACCATTGCACTGGCATATGTTTTAAAGCTATAGGTATAGAACTCAGGTGCAGGGCTTTATATTTGAGACACAATACCCTAGATTCTCCAATTAGATTATTTTAATATTAATTATGATTTTGGATTAATTCGATATATTTTAAAGTAATTATAAATTATGAAAATTCGAAGGATATTCGATTCAATAGTGTGGCTCCTAACACATGCCCGAGACAGGCTCTATGACGGACTAGCCATATTCCACTATATATCACCTCTGTTAGAGTATCGTACTCAACGTCTCTGTCTTATGTTCTGACATAAAAGCAATTAAATTTGTAGAATAAAAAAAATTCTTTTCTTTTTATACACACAGGATCTCAATTGACCGATTGGCCTCAACTTGTCCGGCCTCATCTTGGTTGATCACTACTTGATCGGCCATGGATCTAGGTCGGTCGGCCAAGACACATAAGATGCCACTAGGACCAAAATTACTTAAACCATAAAACCATATAGAAGCATACTAATATCCATTAAATTTTACAACAGAATCGTTTTACAAATTTTTCAAAATAACCAGAGCAAAATTTTATTGAGATCGGTCTTTACTGCTTCATAAGTCCAGATCAACCTTTTTCTTTATTCTAGTCCATCCAGCTTTGTTCTAAGCTTTCTTGTCTGACCTAATTACTTGTTCCACTGAAAGTAAGAAACAACAAAAGAGTGAGCAGTTGTCCAGCAAGGTATCCATATGTATAAATATCTAAATGAGAACATAATGCATGCAGAATATAAAGCATGGGCGAGAGTCCTTTTCATGAAAACATAATACATGAGCCAAAGTCATTTGCATGAGAAAAGGGTTACCAAAGCATGTTTCACTTCCAAAATTGGTTTTTGTCCAAACCCGATCCAAACCCAATGCTAAAAATCGGCTACATTTAAGGTCCACAAATCTTGACCAATCAAAATGGCTACATTTAAAGTCCGTAGCTCTTGGCTAACATATCTCAAATAACGGCTACATTTAAGGTCTGCAGCTCTCGACCCTCTTGACCATCAAATCCCATAAATGGCTATATTTAAGTCCCGTAGCTCTTGACCAATAAATCTCAAATAATAGCTATATTTAAGGTCTGCAACTCTCGGCCGTCATATCCCATATCATATCTCATCAAATGCTACATTTAAGATCCGTAGTCTTAACGAACAAAAATGCTATATTTAAGGTCCATAGTATTGACCAATAAAACGGCTACATTTAAGGCCTGTAACTCTCAGCCGTCAAACTCCATTTCCATAAATCATGATCTTCCAAAATTCTGAAGTCGAAAGAGCATCGTCATGCACAGAGGTCCAAAGTTCTCAAACACGCAAAGGACCACAGTTTTTTTATGATGCATGTAACCACAATTCTTTAATGATGCATACAACCGGACTTCATGCAATTAAGTAAATAATAGGACTTCCTAAAATATGCAAATACCGGATTTCTTTAGACTTGCAAATGTCGGACTTCTTTAAAATATGAAGTTCTTAAGAGAACATGCTTACATTCATGAATGTCATCAATGATGCAAATGAATAAGCATTCGATATTTGCTAGCCAAACACAAACATACAGAAGGCAATCAACATAATATAATTCTCATAGAAACTTATTCAGTAGAACACGAAAATACTAATGCGTAAAATCGTAGGGTACACTTGCCTTAGCCTTTTCTACAATTTCCTTATTTGTTCTGCCGTTGAGTTTTCTTTCTTTAATTCTTGTTCTGAGTTTTCTTTGCCTCATTCGTATCCCTTTTTCCTTTTCCTTCTCCCCCCTCTGCTCCCAAACCCCTAGACTCAGTATTTATAGGCATTGGGGTAAGTGGGAGTAGATCACCTACTTTAGATATTTTGCCCAATTTCTATATCTAGAAGTTTTCAGATTTGGGATATTTTGTTTAATTTTCTTTTCTAGGAAGTTCTAGATTTTTCCTACTCAGGCTTGGCTGCTCTGGTCTTAAGCCAACTCCGATCAATTCATCCAACCCGGTCAATGTTTTTCTTACTTCTCAATCTATTTCAGTCAACTTTCTTGACCGATAATTATTTCATTTAGTCATCTGTTTGTTTCGGTCGACTTCTTACTTGTTCAATAATCTACTCCGGTATTCTATTCTACTCATGTCATTTCTACTTTGTTTATCTTACTTTATCATTCTATCCACTCTAGTATTTTCGTGTTCGAATTTTCTCTCAATCCTCTCCGAAAATCGTCTCCAAATTTCCACTCATTCCCCTCCAAAAATGGTCTCCGAATTTTCACTCAATTCCTGTCCGGAGGAAATTCCATTCTCCAATCTCAGTTGATCAGAATACGCCTTTGCCTCCCTTAGCTGGTCAACCTTCCGTTGACCAGATCATTTTGTGCAAAACCCATACTGGTCATTTAACTCACATGTATACCGATCATTTTTACCTTAAATGCATATCGAACAATTTGGCATAATTTACCAGTCAACGTGTTGATCGGTCTCTTTTACCTTCAACCGGTTATCAATTCCTGGCCGGTCAACACAATGCTATATCCAGTCAACTCTTAATTCCGCCAGTCAACTACAGATTCCTTGGTCATTATGATAACTTCTTCATAACTTAATATTTCTCCGTAAATTAATTAAACCAAATCTTAATTATATGATCTTAACTACTATATTTGAAAATCGGGACATTACAGGCTCAAGTGCCAATTCTAGGGAGTAGGCACCCAAGCCGTGCTTGAGGTGTGCTCAAGCGCCGGATTTGTTATATATGGGTGCGCACACTGTGCATGTCATTTTTGCATGTAGTTGAGGTAGAGAGGAGAGAGAGCGCGGGAGGAAGAGAGAGGAAGCGGAGTTCTAGCACCTCAGAGTATTGTTTTGTCAAATTTGTTTTGTATAAGGTCAAATTAAGTGTCCTCTAATCTTATCATTGATTTATTTCAGTATATGATGTGTTTTGCATTCGTTATGGAGGTCTAACTTTGTGTATGCTATTTTTTCTTAGCTCACATATTTTCTCTGAGCATGAATGATATTTTTACTAGTTGATTGAGGACTTTGTTCTATTTCTGCTAATATTTGAGAATTTTATTATTTCTAAAAAGTAAATTATTATCTAATATTGTAAATTTTTATATCAATATGTCCATATGAGAATAAGCATAAAACTTATATTAGGCTATGTATTTTTGCATGCACGTTTCCGAGACCCTGGTGGGTTAATATGAGAGCCAATAATATGAGATGATTGAGAGTTGCAGGCATAAAATATAATCGTGTCTAGAGTTATAAGCCTAAAATATAGTCGAGATCCAAAGATATGAAATGGCCAAGAGTTGAAGGTATAAAATATAGTCGAGATCTAATGATATGAGATGACTGAAAGTTGCATGCCTAAAATGTAGTCGAAATCCAATGATATGAGATGGTCGACAATTACAAGCCTAAAATATAGTAGGACTGAAAGTTATAGGACTAAAATGCAGTCAAGATCCAATAATATGAGATGATTGAGAGTTGTAGGTCTAAAATGTAACCAGGCTAAGAGCTGTAGGCCTAAATATAGTTGGGTTGAGAGCCGTTGATATGAGATGACCAAGAGTTGTTGGTCTAAAATATAGCTGGTGGATATGAATATGAGATATGGACCTAGTGATTTATTTTATATGATTTATTATGTGACTTGACCATCCCTTTGATTTTTACGTATTGTCTTATAAATGTATATAATGATACTTATAAAATTTTAGACTCACATTTTCTATTTTATCCTTTAAGAGTAGAGAGTTTGGACATATTGAGTAGGAGTTGGTCGAGATTCGGTGTGATATCGCATTTTCTTGTGAGTATTATGTCTATTTAGGTAGATGGCGTTGGTTGTATTTTGGTTCTTTTGGACCGGATTATGTTTTGGTTGTTAAGAATTGGCCGAATTTAGGCCTTTGGAATATGTTGCTTATATAGATGAGTGGTTGTTGTCATTTGGTTACTTCCCTTATGACTGCTTAGAGTAAGTGATATTTATATTGTTTAGACGGTCGTCCAATGAGATCCTGTAGATGTTATATTTATGTTTCATGTATGTTATTTTGTTACGTTTGGAGTTTGGAATTTGTTATTTTTCAATTATTTGGATTTTAATTTGTTATTGATTTAATTTGTTTGGCATGGGTTTGTGACACAGACGCTGAGGAGTTTGTATCCTAATCAAACATAGTAAGGCATGATAGCTTCATATGTTTAAAGAAGAGTCATTACTCACTCTATTAAAATAGTCCTGTATGTTGTTTTATTATTGCCACAAAAATTCCACAGGGTTACAAAACTAATAGACCAAATAAGAAACCGTTCCAGCACGGGGGAAAATCCAAGGGTCATGTCATGTGTAGGCTCATAAATGTTGAACGCCGTGCCCTACATAATCAAGTTCAAGGCTGAATTGAGCACTTAAGCCAAATAAAAATGAGGGGAAAAAGGGGAACAATTTCAAGCTACATTGCTTATGCGATTCTATGGGCATGCTCAATGTGAAAAGATCGTTTAAAACATATAACTAATGCACAAAGGCCTTCCTTGTTAGAAAATAAGATTCACAAAACTAAAATTTAAAATAATTAAAACAATAGAGAGCTTGTGTTGTTATACCAGCAAAATACATCACATTGAGCATGTTTTTAAATTATCGACAAAAAGAACAATGGTTAAGGTTAGATCTTCCTCTTCTTACTGGTAGAAAAATGTCCCACGTGATAATGCATATAATTTATTACTTTACTAAATTATGATTAAATAATATAAATGTCTATATAATTAATTTAGATATATATGTTAATTATTAATTAAAGAGAAATTTTTTTAAAGGACATGCCTATTTAATACATATCCTTTAATAAAAAATATGTATTATATTTTAATAAATATATCTACTCAAAATATACCATTTAAGTAAAATGAGTAGCATTTCAAAAATTTAAAATAGTCCTCTTTCACTTTAGAAAAGAACGTCCATAACTATCATTTTGGGATGCATAAGATTTGTATAAAATCTTTATAAATAAAAATAAAAAGATAATAAAAAAATTACTATATTCTCATACTTCTTTTATTTCGATATTTAATAGAACTCATTTTTTTAATTGGTTTGAACAAATTCAATTTCATTTAGGTATATTGGATCTTGGCATAACATTTCATTTGGAAAAACCTGCTACTATTACATTTAGTCGTGAGTGATGCGTCTTGAATCCAAGTTTCAAACATATTCGGATTGAGTTATTCGTTGGATTCTAGTCTCTGTCCTCTGAGTTTCAGATCCTACACACCACAACTTCAAATAAGAGGTCAAGTGATGACAGGATTTGGTCCCACCGAAAATATTTCGACGCTCAAGTTAGTAAGCAACCTTCGGAGAATAGAAGGTGGATGCAGAGAATGTATAAATGAATGCTGGGAGTGTGTTTATGGATATTGGTGGGGAGTGCACTCGTAGAGAGTGTGGCTTTGGATGTTTGTGGAGAGCCGTTTCTCTATGTACTGAGCTCGTAGAAAACTAGTAACAAAGAAAGAGAGAGCATTAGGATGCTCAAGTTTAGAAATCTTCTAAGAGCTTGAATTTGCTTGAGAGCGTTTAGTGGGCAAGAGAAAGAGTGTTTGTGGAATGACTCTCCATGGCCTTTTATAGCTATGGCCCTGAGTTGCCTTCTTTACGCAGCGAGGCTGGTGCCTACCTTTTGTGGGGGAATCGTTGCCTTTCCTGCGTAGGCATGAACGCCATTCCTGGCTGTAACGGTTAATGAGGTAGATCTCATTTCTTTTGTGTGTGGTAACCCTTAGGGTTTTCTCACAAATTGCATGTAGATACTCGTGCTTTCCTCCCAGGATGTGTTTTGATTCTCGGAGGCTACCGTTATAGGGGAGATTGCCTTCTTTGGAGATTCAAAAAATCATAGTACATGACCATTGTGGCCTAGAAAGGGACGCATGGGCCGATTTAGGCATGGGCCACGTTTGTCCTGAACCTCTGCCGGTCAACTTGTCACTTCTCCGATCAACGACAACACTGCCCATCCTAGGTAGAAACGGGTCGCTGCTGGATTTGGGTTGTTTCCTCCTTCGTGGGCCAGTCTACTACTAGTGTCCCCATCACTAGCCCCCCATGCTGGTGGTTTGGGACTCCGGCCTCTAACATGTTCACGATGGGATGCGTCCGATTGTGTAACTTGTAATTGTAAGTTTGATGGGAAAACTAGCAGTGGCTCTTGGTCTTCATCCATCATCTTTGTGCGTGATTTTTATTTTTCTCTCCGTTTGTTGATCGTCGACTGCAACATCAAGATCCAGAGGACTAAGTTGGAGGAAATGTTGACCGAATTCATTGACCAAAATGTCAAAATTCAGAGAACTGAGCCGGAAGGAGAGTGTTGACTGGATTCGTTGATCACAACGTCAAAATCTGGAGAACTAAGCCGAAAGAAGAGTGTTGCCACGTCAAGATCCAGAGAACTATGCCGAAAGGAGAGCGTTGATCGTATTTGTTAACCGTCATGTCAGAATTCGAAGAACTATGCTGAAGAGAGTGCTGACCGGATTCGTAAACCGTCATGTTAGAATCCGGATAACTGAGTCGGAAAGAGAGTTGACTGAATTTGTTGACCATCAGTGGTAGAATCCAGAGGACTTGAGTAGGAAGAAAGTTTACCGGATTTGTTGACCATCATGCTGGAACCGAAGAACTAAGCCGAGGAGAGAGAGTGGACTTGATATGTTGACCGTCAATGGTAGAATCTGGAGGGCTTGAGCAAGAAAAAAGTTGTGAGATGGGCAATTGAAAGGGCGTAAGGCCGTTTTAGTACTCTGAGTGGCCCGTTGCTTTCTGCCATATGTCCTTATGTAGTGAATTTGCAATCTTTTTAATTAATTCGTTAGAGGATTTGATTTGAAGGCACCCTCTCCGAAATTGACACGTGTCCGGTATAATTGTCGTGCCTTTTTTATGCTCTGCCTTACTCCAACGGTTGCGAGCTTTATAAAAACTGTGCATCAGTTCAAACTTTCCACACATTTCTTCTAAAAAATTCTAAGTCATTATCTCTTCCTCTTGATTTTGATCTCATGGCTCCTTCCATTTTCAAAATTGGCTAAATTATTTCCACTGGGGAAGTGAGAGAGTTGTACATTGAGTTCAACATCCTGCTGCATATTGTGTTCTCGATGCCCAGGGAGCAAGACAAGGCCAGATTTCCTCATGCGAGCCACAATACTGTGTACGAGGCTCATCTGAGAAGTGGGCTTTGCCTTCCTGTGCTAAAGGAGCTACTCCATATTTTTACGGCACTTGGTGTTCCTATTGCATGGCTTCATGCGAATATCGTGTGATATCTTTATTCACTGTGTGTATTCCTCCATCACCACTCACGGATGCTGATAGTGGAAGCGGTAAGGGTAATTTCCAGTTCACCTAGAGTGGTGATTGGATCCCCTTGTCTCTAGGGAGCTGCGTATCAGTAGCGCAATCTACGAATCACTCAGTAATTTGAAGGATTGTTTCTTCTTTGTTCGTGTTGCTGACAGCTGGCCCTTGTCTCGCGATTGGGGCAAGGTTCTTGATAGTCTCTCCGAGAGGCCCATGAAGGAAGAGGTGGAGGCAGTGAAGCCATTGCTGCAGCTGGTGAAGGGGCATCTCTCCGAATTCAGGAGATGCCACCTGGTTTCCAGGGTGGAAGTCAGGAAAGCCCACTGGGGTCCTCCTTCACCCGTTCAGAAGATCAGACTTCCACCACTGGTGGCATCACAGTGAAAGAGGTAGGTCGGCGCTCTCACTATTGACGAGGTTGGTACTCCCGTGATCAGTGATGCTCCCAGTAGCCCAGGGAAGAAGAGGGTCGTTCCAATTGAGCCTACTTCCTCAGCTTTTATAGAGCCAGACTATCGGATGGTCGGGAAACTTGCTGGGGTTGGAGAGTGCTCCAGGGTTGAGGGTTCTTTGGATGCCTTCATAGTCATCGAGAGAGCCGCTACGGGAAACACTGACGTTGAGTCGTTGCTGCCGGGTGACTTGGCGGTGCCTGCTGCACCAGTGGATTTGCTGTTTAAAGCTACCGGGCTAGAGGAGTCAGTCACGGAGCCGTCTTCTTAGCGAGAAGAGTTAGCCGTCAGAGCACTTGTTGAGGCAGTTGACATCATTGCAGAGGCTGCACAGGAGGTCGTCGCTCCAAGTCTCCTGAACATCTTATCGCTTGAGTCCGTCGGCGAAGCCACTGTTGAGTGGTCTCAGGAGGGGGCCACTCCAAGTTCCCCTCCAGCAGGTCCTAAGTCACGAGGCCGGTCAGGAAGGAATCAACGAAGAGTCTTCCCAATAACTTTTCGGAGCTCTCCCTTTCCTCTTCCTTTGCCGTTGTTGCCTAACTACTTTGATTTCTTATAGGAAGATAAAATATTGGGTACTGTGTGCAAGGGACTATGCCAGAGGGATGCAGTGATTGGAGACCAGAATGAAGAGATTCTCCAGCTAGAGGAGGAAATGAGCCTGCTGAGTGCCCAAGTCAAAAAGCACTAGGAGGAGAAGGCCGCCCTCCAATCTGAGTTGTCTGAGCTAGGAGCACAATCTACAAGACTGGAAGAGAGGGTTGCCTAGGCGAAAGGGCTCATGGGTGAGCTGTGGGGAAGGATAGCCTCGTTAGAGAATGAGCTATCCACTCGTCTGCATCCTCAGGAGGTCACTCAGGCGCTGTGGATCAGGCTATGGGAAGGCGTTAGCATTTGTCACCATATTGTCAATGTCACGGATCCTGATTTTCCTATTGGCGTCCTTGACCTCTCATACCGCACTGCCCGGCGGCATGAGGACCTGGTAGACTTTTCTTAGGGTGCCCAGGGGCCTCTCCTGTGTCTTCCTGGGAGCTCTGCTCCCTAGCTGTGATTTTATACTTTTGTTCTTCATTGTACTTTATAAATAAAGCTTTATTAATAAAACACTGATTTTGTTGACGGATCGTATTTCCCGACTTTATCCTACTTTCTCTTTAATCATTTACTCTTTGTGTTGGTCGGCCAGCTTTGTGTACTTTGTATAGGGCGGCCGGCCGTAACATGAATCGTCGCAGTCCAACCGCTCGGAAATGTGTGTTGTGCTCTCAGATAGACCTAAGTCCTTGAGGAGATATCAGGGTGAGTCGTTGTATCACGACATCTTCACATACGAGCACACTTTGTTTAACGAGTTTAGCTTTCGCATTAGGTGGCGTTGCCCATGTATGACTCTGGGCAACCAACTTTTAGTCGAAACACTTTGCCCCTAATTTGTTGATTGTTGTAGACTAACTGTGCTATCTCCTGCTAGAGGAGGTCATCACGCGTGCCATTTAGGCCCCCCTAATATTTGGTATTAGACCGCAAATGAGCCACTTGGATGACCAAGATTTTATTCGACCGCTTATGGGCCGCTTGGATGACTAAGGTTTAATTCAACCACTTACGGGCTGCTTGGATGACCAAGGTTTGAAAGTGAGTGAAAATCCGCCCCACTTAGGGGCAATCTTGGTCGTTTATTTTGTACAATCTGCAAGCAAGCATTCATATGGAAAAAGAAAAAGAAAGGAAAGAGAAACATATAACAATGGAAATGAAAAAGAATTATTTTTTTATTAATCATAATGAATATTACAAGTATGCTCCACATCACACAGATGACCTACCTGGGACTTCACTGGTAGTAGCGCTTCAGGTGGACCATGTTCTACGTCCACAGGACCAACTTGCCGTTCTGGGTTCAAATCTGGTATGCTCCATTCCGTAGGACGATTGAGATTAGAAATGGGCCCTTCTAATTCGGGGAAAGCTTGTTCCGTTTGGTTGTCTTATCCGTAGCCTCTATGCTTCGCAAGACTACGTCTCAAATTTTGAATTATCGTGCTTTTACTTTCTTATTATAATAGTGAGCGATTCATTGTTAGTAGGTGGTTGTGCGCATCCTGGCCGTATCGCAGGCTACCTCTAGCAGATCTAGGTGCTGCCTGATCTTTTGGGAGTTGCCAAGTGGATCGAATGCTTCGTGTGATGGAACGGTTTTTTTTCCTCAGAATCTTCCGTAATTATAGGAAACAGAAACCTAAGCCCAATTAACAACCTAAAGTTTTAGGAAAAAATGGATAGAGTCCCCCCTAAAATTGGGCGAACAAAAATACGGAACCTGTTTATAACCTGTAACATACAGAATACATCATCATTTCTATCAACAGAAATTCTCCTTTCAGACATAGGATCATTGACGCCCTATAATTCTCTACAGCTTATAATTCACGTTTCCTATCTACTATACTAATAGTTCAGAAGTGAGATGCCAACTAGGACCTGTACATAAACTAGAAAGTATATAGCTGAAGTAGAATTATAAACCTACGGAAGTTTCATCACATGCATCACATACATTCTATATATAAAAATCCATATGCAGAAGATCCATATACAAAACCATATATCAAAATTAGGTCTTTACATCTAACTGTTTCTCCAAAATAACTTCAAAATACTTCAGATCTCTAGAAGTCTTCAGATCGAGCTCTAAATCATTCTTTCTCATCAGGTACAAGCTCTATAGTTTCATCTGGAAGGAAAAAATAACAAAACAGTGAGCCGAAACCCAATAAGGTACATACAGGTATGCAGTAAATTATGTTATGTAGAATAGTTATGTGATCTTACAAAAACATGAAAGCGTTCGGGGTTAGGACAATGCAATGAAACAGAGAAAGCATAAATTGACATTAAACTAAGTTTCAAAAATCAGAAGCACAGACATGCTTCTGTGCAGAACATAATAGAAGATGAACAGTTAACATGGGAGTACTCAAGTACGGTGGCAGCAGAAAAGCACAAGAAAGTAGAGAAAGTATAATTTAGTGAAATCACGTTTCAGAAAGCATAAATCAGTAAAACATGCTTCAGAAAATAGAAATTGGTCTCAACTCTGTAAATTATAGAAAATTTCTTCTCTATCAGTAAAGGACCCAACCAGTAGACCCTACTAGCAGAGGGGGCGAATAATCAAGGATAGATTGTGTTACACACACAATCAAGGCTAGTGACAGTAGTCCCGTCTCATGGGACATCCCTTCTCGTGGGATTCAGTACAGTAATACCGGCCGGTAACAGTAACTACCCTCTAGGTTAATGCCCTGAGAAAGGGCAGATCACATATAATTCCATGGACAGAGTTATCATCGATTACCACCATAACGTTTTAAGATATGCTGAAGAACCTAACCTAATTGTATATCAGTCACAAGTCCTAATCAACAGTATGAAAAATATTTTTCCTTATTATTTCATAACTAAAAACCCTTTTCAGTTTTAGAAATCAGTCAGAGTTTTACAATAACTCTTCAGTCAGTTTCAGAACATACAGTAACATTTTATAATCATTCAATTTTTCTTCTGAATATATAGAAATAGTTAGAAACCTTCAGATTTGTTTCAGAAATCCACAGTAATTTATCAGTATCAGTCCGTATAAAATTTTCAAATACAAACTACATTAGGAGCTTTATTTCAGTACAAATTAACTTTTATATAACATAAATTATGGGTAAAATCATCAAAACCCTTCATTTTTGTACCTAGGGTTTAGCCAAAACTATCAGACGATAAACGGACACCGAATACATGTATCTTCATGAAATCAGAGTATAATCGGAAGTATATACAAGTAAACTTAAAATCTGACGATTAATCAGGATAAACAGGTATTATATACAGTAAATATGTAGAACCATGTATTTAAAGCATAAATACACTTTTAGAGATACAGAAAAGTAGTAAAAACAAAAACTAACGTCCGAGGTACACTTGCCTAAGTTTGATTTACAGTTTCCGTGACTCTGATTGGAGTGGTTCGGAAGATTTTCCCTTTCTTTTTTCTTCCCTCTCCTTCCTCTCTTCTCTCCTTCCCATTCTATCGTGCGTGCTGCTAAAATGAACTCCAACTTCCCTTATAAATACGAAGAAGAAGGAACCACGTGACTTACCCGTGGAGTGCTGCTCGAGCGCCCGTCGAGTGGCCTATTGCACAAAAGTGCGTTTGAGCAGCACTCGA
>JAOVVI020008802.1:0-13984 GCA_028571085.2 Nepenthes alata
AATAAAATATGTAAAGCTATAATAATTATAATTTAAAATATAAATACAAAAAATTTTAAAATAATGATAAAATATATAAAAATATTTAAAAATATATAAGAACAAGAATTGAAAATGACTTCACTAACAAGTGCCAAATATGGAAGATTGGTCTATGATTATTTTTACATAACCAATTGTGATACACTACTATTTATGATTTATGGGTAAGCTAATTATATACTATTTCTTATAGTAAGGGAAAAATGTTATTTTTTTTACCTATAATATATTATGGCATATTTAAATATATTTCATCAATTTTTTTTATAATGGTTCTTATTTAATTGAAATTAAAAATCTGTACTAAAATAAAAATATATAATTTTTTTCTTAAATCTCAAAAAATAAATCATGTTTATTAGAATTGGAGTAGAACTTTTACCAAATTAATAGTATAAAATAGTCTTGCGAGAATAAATTGTCAAAGATTTAAGGATTTCAATACGAGATACTTAATTTTATGACAACCTTTAAAATTTCATTGAATAGAAACCAAACTAATATGTATTCTCAGGTCATTGTATCAAATTTGAATAATAATTAATAATATCTTTCTATTAACATTTAATAAACCCAATTAACGGTGGATTTGAGCTCTCATTGACATCACAACATGCTAAAATAGAATAAATAACCTAATTACAGGATTCAAAACATCACATTATCAAATATCTAAAAAACAGACTGTAATACAACGTCAATATTTGTATAAAAAGTTATATTTAGATCAAAATTAAAGTAATCAACTCAACTCAAAACTAAAAATTATAGTTATCTTACAGTCGGATAGATCAGCGTCCCATGACACTACTATCCAAAATCATCAAAGAAGATAATTTAATACAAAATCATATAACTAAGTAAACAATCTAAAGCCATTATTTTAAGACAATTATATCTTACAGGTTATCTACATTCTTAATTATATTGTCAAAAAAATAAATACAACATAAAATATTCAAATATCTAATTTTTAATCCTCGATTGTCACCTCGGCTATCAACCTCGCTTGTAAGTGCCCGAACTCCCTAATCTAGAGGGGGTTAGCGAAAATAAAACAAAAGCAGGTGTGAGCCGAGAGCTCAGGAAGGCAAATGCTTTATATAAGTTAATATATAATTTACGTTAAACATATTGGAAGGATTAATAGATCAATTTTATATGTAATGTCATAATTTTCATAATAAATATATACAACTTTCAATTTTCTTTTTTTAGTATATAATCAAAATATGCCATATAAATTTTATATTCAAGCATACTATTACTATTAACCAAGGGCCAGTAAGATTTTATTGACTAAGGCATTGATAATTAAAATTGGAATTATATTTTTTTTATTTAATTAAAGGCCATATATTACTATTCAGAACTAATGGGTAGGCCGTTATACATATTACTCTATAAATGATGTTAAATGTCGCTTTCATCTGCAGATTATAAATTTAGATTTTGATCATTACTATAATATATTAATACATACTATAATATATTATCGCTAATTTTTTTACAATGGTTCGATATATAAAGAAATAAAATTTCTACACAATTACAATAATCTTATTTTTTTCTCATTTCGGATAAAATATTCTTAATTTTTCATAAAATTGTAGAGTTTTCATTCAATTTTATTCAATTTTTTATCATACAAAGCTTTAATTTTTTGCACAAATTTGAACATATTTAATTTAAAATATGTAATGTCATATTATAAAATTTCTAAACAAAGTTATAGAAAAATCAATAAAATTTCTCAATTTAATATTTTATCTCAAATAACATGCATATAATGACAAATTAATAAAATTTCAGATCATGCAAAATATGTATTTAGTAAATATAAACATACAGAAATATTATGTGTGAATTTAAAGTATATAATAATTGTTTAAGTATGTTTTCAGCACATTTATTGGTAAAAATATAAAAAAATAAGTTAACAATATAAAGTATATGAACTAATAATATAAATTTCATAAAAATTATAAAGAATGGGAATATAAATTTATGTATGTAAAGTATAAATAAATTAACTAAAAAATATAGCATATATGAGTATTTAAAATAATAAATACTTAATAAAATAAAAAAATTGATAATAAAATAATAAATGTTTAAGATGTACGCGCCTTAACTTTAAATTTATCAAAATATTACTTTGATTCATTTCAATTGACATTCTCTAACTTTCTATCTCTCTTTCACCATCTTCTCCTTTTTTCTTATCTCTTAAAATCTGACAAAACATATTCAAAAATCGGTTTGACACAACTTATAAAATAGACTGGTGCACGTGCGCTTGTTAAGCACGTATCGAGCGTCGTGGGCAAGCACAGTGATGCACAAATGTTATATCAGGCACGCATCAGGTATTGATATTTTATCATAGTGTGCTCGAGCATTCCTCGGATATATATCGAGTGTGAGCTAATTTGAAAAGCGCGCTCAAACGTACGCCAGACGTCTATTAAGCGCAACCTCACTACTTAGGATACGATGTGCGTGTATCGGGCACCAGTAAAGTGTTCTTCAATTTGATGTGAGTCGGTCCAACTTTAATTTTGACCCACTTTAATTTTTTTAACTTTAACTTTATTTATCTCGATTTAATTAATCATGATTAAATTTTAAAACTCAAAACTTATTCTTTACATGCATACAAGATATAATTGAAGAGACTAAGTAAATATTACATATATGAGTATTTAAATAAAAAATATTAAGAGATTTTAAAAAAATTTAAAAATAAAAAAATGGATTTAGATACATATCTCTTAACCTAAAATTATCAAATATTTACTTAGATTTATAAAAAAATTAGTTTAGATTCACTTTCTATCTTTTCTTTTTCTCTTCTCTTTCTTTTTTTTTTCTTATTCTCTTTCTTCTCTCAAAAATTTATGAGAAATAATCAAAATTGGTCAGAAAGTCTATACATAATAGATCAACACGTGTCAGTTAGGCACTATTTAAGTGCAAAAATATTTTAAGCATACGTATGAGTGTTCCCTAAGCATACCCTCAGGCGTTGAGTTTTGAAAACAAGCATGCATGAACATATCAGATATAGTAATTCAATCTAAAATATACTAATGCTTAGTTCAGGCATACATCAAGCGCCACTCATAACTGCATTATTACGATTAAATACTAAATTTTTAATTCAAACTCATAAATAAATTTAATAATTTATAAATTTAATGTCATTATTTAATTCTTAAGATTTTGATCTCACATATCTAGTTATTGTTTGGTTTAGTTTAAATGAACCAACATGTATCAATATAAATATGTTTTATTTTATCTATCCTAAAGCAATATTTCAACAATTATTTAGTCAAAAGAATATTCTAATTGAAAATAAAATTAAATACTGGTTATAGATAATTTCATGTCTAAAATAATTTATCAAACTATGCATAAATTTATAACCACAACTATTTTTTGGTCGAGAATGCTAGCCTTCAAGAAAAAAAAAAAGTTACATATATGCCACCTCAGATAAACATCACATATAAAATCAATACAAAACAGAGCCAAAGTATCATTAGGAATTTGGATTATTTAAATTAGAGAGAGATTAGAGAGAGAAGTCAAAGGTTGGCTTGAGCACTTAGTGCAAATGTCTTTGTGAGCAGCTCTGAGTTGGGCTTATATAATATTACATTGAAAAGTGAATTAGTAACAATGTGTTACGGGCCTAGCCGCGGGAGACCTGAACTGTATCTCGACTCAGTCGGCGAATCAGGATGGAACTCACACGGCAGTGCGCCGTAGCGGCCGGCCCACCCGGACACCCGAAAAATACCGAGATTTTTTTTGATTTGCTTATTTTTTACGTGTCAATTTGCTTATGCACGTGGACCTCTTTTCTTACCCAAATTCTATTATGATGCATTTTGTTTGGATTATTAGGTGGATGAAAGAACAGAAGAAATATAGAAAATCATTTTCTCAATTCTCTTTTTCTCTCTTTAACATCTTCTTCCTCGAATTCTCTGTGCCTTCTCTGCCCTTCTGCCAATCTCCCCTCCCCTTCTGTTGATTGTCCAGGAGTCGGCGCAGCCAGCGCAACACAAAAGCCCCCATCACAATGATAAATGGTATTATCCTCAAGATTCTTCAATAAAGATTGCCGCATCGATTCATTACGCAGCAACCTCTCGACATCTATATGTTTAAAAGAAGATTCTTCAGAAGCCAAGAACAAGCTCTACCTCAACTTTCTTACAAGGTTTTAGAAAATCAATAAGAAACTTCTTCCTTACAGGCTAAATCAACCCTTTTGCGGCCTTAGTCTTCTTCTTCTTCACTAACCCTTACACCAAAACCTTTAGTGTCCCATAATTAGGAATCTTATGCAACTTAACACTGTGCTAGAAAATCTTGGAATCCTTTTCAAAATCCTCGTTCTTACAGAGACAATATATCAAAGTCCTGAATGTTACTGCATTTGGGCATCACCCTTTTCCCTCCAATACTCAATAAACAACGTCAGCCTCCTCTGTTATCCCAACATTATATTAATTAGTCATCAAATAGTTGTAACTTACGGTATCTGGCTTTAATCCCGCAGTATTCATTTCTTCAATCAATCTCTTCACAATTTCTGGCTCCCCTCTATGGGTATACATTATTCTTACATTATACACAACTACATCAGGTAAACATGCCTTCTTCACCATCTCATTCAAAATTTCCTCTGCCTCATCGCCCTTCCCCTTCTTGTATAGGGAATCCAATATCATTGTAGATGCCATGGCAGTCACCTCAATAACCTTTTTCTCCTTTTAGTCAATGTTTCTATAGCTAGTTCAGGAGAACCTTTATCACAGTAAGTCTTTACTAGTATAGTATAAGATATCTTATCAGCTATAATTTTATATCTTTTAGGCATTTCGTCGAACAGTTGAGGAACCTAATTGAACAATTTAGAATGATTACAAACAGTGAGGCGTTAAAGGACGCAGATGATCTGGTCATACCCAACTCATCCATTTGAGTGTTTGACAACATTTAATGTTTGATTGTTTGAAGGAGATAGAAGGCATTCGAAGTCGATGAAACGGCATGCTTTGGAGATGTGTTTGACCGAAAATTCTTGGGTGTAGCGAGAGGAGAGTGGAGAAGTGTAGTAATTTCTGATCAAAGTTTGGATTTTGCTCTGGAGATGGAGATGGCGGAGGCGGCTAAGTTAGCTAAGAGATGGAGAACTTGGCGGAGGTAGAGCGAATGTGACATCTTCAGGATTGAGCGTATTGAGTGTGAAGCACAAATTAATGTTAGTGATGGATTTTGTTTTGTTTTTATTTTTAAAATTGTTTGGTATTTATTTAGTTATTAGTAATAAAATTTAATATTGGTCAAAATAGCACATATATATTTATTATTAGTAGCATTAATTTTATTTTTGTCATTAAAATGTTATCACAAAAAATAAAAATATTAATTATATCTCATATACTTAGAACTCATATTCAAATCCTTTCTATTTGAATAACCTATTGAGATTTAGAAAAAAATAAAAATAAAAAAAACTCAATGTGTACTATATATTGAGAGATGGTTGTAGATAAATTATAGGTGTGTAAATAAATATTATATCATAATTATTAATATAAGAGATATATTTGGTGAGCAAAAATGAGATTGACCATTGCGTTAAAAATTTAAAAATCAATCAATTTTGATTCTAATTCTGAATTATTTAGATTCCTATTTAACAATTAGTGATAATTTTTTATATTTGTTGCTAATATATACGTTTTTATAATTAATAGTGATCAATTAAGTTTTATCACAAATTTGTTATATCAAAGATTAACTTTTTTATAGTTTCTATTTTATCAAAATAAAGATATCCATTAATAAAAAAATATTATTTTGTCACCATTTTTTTAAAAAAATTTGTTCCAGTTTTTTCAAAAACTGTAACATTTGTCAACAGCAATGACATTAAATTGATTATTCATACTCAAATTCTATCATTATTTATGAAAAATAATATCAATAATGGTTGTATGGTTTTATAATCGTTAAATAGTTTATAATAATAAGATTATTTCACTTTCTGTTATTAAAAATTTCAAAAAAATATTATTAATGATGAGATTTAGTATCATTGCTAATTTTCTGTTATTAAAAATTATATTTCTTTTAATATAGAATGATTCTTATTTAAATAAAATGAAAAACTTTATATTAAAACAAATATATGAATTTTTTTTCATATTTCATCTTTATAAAATCAAAATAGAGTTTTTACCATATATTTATATAAATAATATTTGTAAGAATAATTTACCAAAGATTTTTAGATTTTAAGATAATATGTATAAATTAAGACATAATTCTTTAAAATCTCATAAAATAAAAATAAATTTAACTTGTATGTAATATAATCTTAAAAAAAATAAAAAACATATCATATGTATAAATTTTTAAATAAAAAATTATAGAAATTTTTAAAAAAGTTTGGCAATAAAAAGATAAAGGGGGATTAAAAGTACTTATCTTCAATTTGTTTTACCAAAAATTTTCTTAAAATTATTTTAAATTTACTTTCTCTTTTTTTCCTCTTTCTTTTTCTCTCTCTTCTCCCCTTTTCATTCTTTCTCTTCCCTATAAATTTTGTAAAAAATACACAAAATAATCAACAAAAATTTTTAAATAGCTAATAAATATAAGTTGGATACAAAGGCTAATTTTAGCTAAGACAAGTGTGTAACAAACGACGTGACATTATAATAAATACGCACAAGCATTGTTTGCACATATATCAAATACTATGATTATACTCAAATATATTTATACATCGCTCTTATGCCCATAAGGTATTATTTCAAGCCACTTCATACTCAGATTTTTTAACAGAAACAAAATTTTTTCTTAAAATTTTTATTAAAATTTTTATCTTACTTATCATTCTATTTTATAAAGTAAATATTTGAATACTAATTCTCAATTTATTCTATTCTAATAATAAAATATGTGAATAATAATTTTTAACTTTATTTTCATATTAATTTATATACTGAAAATAAATATTCTATTTTTATATTATTTTATTTCAATAATCAAATATGTCATAAGTATACAATTTTAAGATAATTCATAAATATTCACCTAAAATATTTTTTTCATTTAAGAAATGATAACATCATATATACGTTGTCACGACAAATCTATCATTTATTGAATCAAATTTAATACATAATCCAATTTGATTAAATTGAAGGAAACATGACTAAAGATAAATGGTTAAATGAATAGGCTATATTTACTTTCTTAATGGGTAAATTCAAAAAATTGCATGATGATATTAGCATTTATATTGTGAAATTAAATGTAGATTATGAGAAAAAAACTATGCATACGGCAATGATAAATTTTACTAGAATGAAAAGTATATATACTTATTGATATTTTAGAGTCATTCTTCTTTGTTACTTGAACTAATCAATTAGAAATGAACACTCGCAACGTTAGATAGGTATTAAATTTATTAAAATTTTCAATCTTCGCATGTAACATTAACCATAGACGCTCCAAAATCATAAGTTTCTAATTATTTTCCTTACATAATAAGTTCATTTTGTTGCTTATCCCACCCATACATGAAATTAAATTGACCGGTTTTGATATTAAACAAAGACAGACCATTGTAAGTCGCATTCCACAAGCAGTGTCGTCCCCCACATCGGTTGTTGATGAATTTTCGACTATCAACAAATGCATAAAAGAAAAGTCGCCCGCGGCTCCAGTTTAAGTCGCAAGTGAATTTTACCCTCTTTACAAAATCCAAATTAAATGACCATGTAAAATTTTCATGGGGCTGTAACATATGGCCTTCAAGATCATAGCCCATACTTGACCGACAACGGACCTCAAGTGAGTCGCCCGACAACCAGTTCATAATGGCTGCATGCATCTTGGTGAATTTGCTAAAGGGGTAGCCGGAGATGATCAACGGTTGGGTGGCAAGAATAAAGCTGAGGAATATTATGAGGATATGACGAGTAGAACGATCCATTTTATGTGATACTGTGTGATGAGTTTTAATATGATCATATAGTTTATATATTAGAGTTATAAGGTAAATAATTATGATAATATTTGTGAATTAGAAAAAAAATCACTTGCAAAAAATTAAAAGAAAATAATGACATAGATGCATATGCATTAACTTATAATCTAATAGTTTATATTTTTAAATTTATTTAAAATCTAAGAAATAAAGTGAAATTAATAGGGAGTTTTAATATGAAAAAAACAGACAAAAATCTCATAATTGGATTCCCTTATTCAATGCGAGGATTTACTTGCATTCATTACATAATTATAGATCAATCAAATTGAATGATCTCATTTATTCGTTCCCTCTTTTTATATTTAAGTAATTTGCCCAAAAGTCAAAAACTAAAGAGGAAAAAATGCTATTTTATTTTCTATTATTATTGATATTGTAAGATCTTTTGTTGTTTTAAATATTCATTGGTTGTAATATTGAAATATATGATATTCATATATATTATTTTATTGACTAGTTACTCTAATAAATGATATAATTATGTTAATATATTTCATAATTCTTGAATATTTTGATAAGTAGCCTGACCATTTGAAGGAGATTAAAAGATATATGTCCATGTATCTATAAAAAAGAAGAATAAGGATTAATTTTGCTCACCTTTTATTTTTTTTAGAACCAAAAAGGGAAAATCATTCTTAAGAAAATACCTTGAGTTGTGGCATATATTTGTTAATTTAATTATTTATTTACCAACCACAATATAGGAGAGGAGACAAATCAATCAATCATGCGACTACATTGATCTTGAGATCTATTTATTATTTACTTTATTCTTAATTATATTTAAATATATTTTTAAACATTAATCATTTAAAATTTATATTTTATTTTTCCGATAAAAAATTTAAATATTTTGTCAAAATGTAACATGGCATAACTTCAAAAATAGTTAAAATCCTAAATAAAGATAGGTCAAATTATTGGACCTAAAATGACAGATTTAAAAGTGACTGTAGAATCGATAGATATAATCTTGACCATATATAAGAAAAGAACATCCATTTTAAATTAAAACAAACTAAAGTAACAACCCAAGTAAACTATTAAGAACAAACCAAACTCATACATTTTATAAACTAAACATAATCGAAATTAAATAAGATAGAAACTGGTGTTAATTATTATAGTGATGAAATATTAATACAAAATTGATATTTTAGATCCTAAATTAGTTCTAAGTAGCTTTATATGTCCAAACCTTCTAATTTGAGAGGTTAGTAAAAAAATTAAAAAAAAAGGTCACTTACTCAATAAGGTATAAAATTTTTGTAATTAAACATATATACATATATAAAAAATGTCAAAATATAACATGATCAAAATTATAAAAAAATGACGTAATACATAAACATATATTGAAGTTGATGATCAAACTTTCTTTTTTAAATTGTGTCTCAAATAAATATACTTAAATTATGTAAAAACTTGTGGACCAAATATCAGTGATGGTCTCATTGATAAAGAAGTGACTATCGAAACTCAGAATATATATATATTTTTATATAACCAAATATTATATACTACTATTTAAAATTTATCGGTAAGTTATCATACATGAATTATGTAAACGGGACTAAACACTACTTCAATCCGTAAATGATAGGTTTAAATCTCGATTATCACTATAATATATTAAGATATGTTATAATATATCTTAATTAATTATCTATAATAGCTCGTATATAATCACATAGAAATTTCTATTCAAATATAAATATATCCTTTATATTTTCTCATATTGAAGAAAATATATTTATTATTAAATTTATATAGAGTTTTTATTTTATTTTTTTCAAATATATGGCATAGAGTCCATAATAAATCATGCATAAACATTAATAAGTATTTTTAAAACATACAAAAAGTATAAAACATAATTTATAAATAAGTGAAAGTGGCTAGTACAAGACTTGAGGAAAAGTCATCAGGTTTTGCATAATTTTATCACTTTCCTACTAAATAAAAACATATAGAATTGAATAAGTAAATAATATCAATATATAATATAGTTTATGTATGTAAGAACAAACATATGAATATTAAAGACACAAAATAATAGTAAATGCCATTTAGGAACATATTAGAGTATTACTAGTAAGAATTAGCAATTGTATATGATGTGCATTAATTGAAGATGTATATTTCATAAAAGTTATATAAAATAAGAATAAGAGCACACGTATCAAGGTTTAAACATTTTATATATGATATTATAGTATATATAGTATTTAATATAATAAATATTTATTGATATAAGAAAGGAACAGTAATAAGAGAAAAAGTGGTTCAAATATACTTGTCTTGTATTTAAATTTATCAAAAATCTCTCAAATCTCATTCTTGTTCCGTAGTCTTCTTGCTCCTTCTTTGTTCATCTCTTCTTTTACTCTCTCTCATTTCTAAATTTTACAGAAAATAGCTAAAATCGATTAAAATAGATTTTATATAGAAAATTAGCAAATATGTGGCTTATTAAGCACACATTAGGTATTAAAACAGAAACCATACAATGCCAAAATGTAAGGTAGTAATTTCTAAATTATAGTAAATACGAGTAACTAAATTAATATAAGTGAATCGAGGTCAAAGGACATGAAAGATATTGGATTGAAAAGCTCAAAGATCTAAAATTGGCAAAATCAGGGACCGATGTTGTAAACCTTGAAATGCTAATCCGTAAATAAGATTCGAGTTTTAAATTATAATAATTACGATTTATTAAGTTAATATAATCAAAATTAAGGTTTAATGATTTAAAATATTATTTTAGAATTTTCAAAATGGGTCCCAGATGGCATGCTCTCTAATCTTACTCGCTGCAGGTTTGATCCAGGTTTAACCCACGCTCGATCTGCACTTGAGCCCCACTCGAGCGTCGATTTTAGTTGCATGGCACTCAAGGCACTACTTGAGCGCTGAATCCAAGGGAGGGCGTTGGACGCGCGGTCGACGTGCGCTCTAGCCCCAGTTTGTCTATTTAATGCTGCTTGTCTTATTTTTCTGTCATTTTTGTGAGGAAAACAGAGAGAGGAGAGAGAGAGTATAGTGGAGAAGAGTGAGAAGTGGAGATCAAGACTCTCGGGTTCGTTTTTGGCTTGGAACTAGTTGAGTAAGTTATAGATCGGGTGGAGGCAAGTACTCCCATATACTTTTTCTTTCTCTTATTATTTTTTTTGTTCCATTTTTTACGGGTATTTTCGTTTAAATACTCGTTTAAGTTTATATTTTATAAAACACATATCTTGAGCATACTTATTTATCGATTTGGCGTCCGATTTGGTAATTTTATACGGTATTATGTTACGTTGAAATCCTAACCCCGCGCCTTATCATTTTTGCTTGTTTATTTTAGAGTTTTTACTTGATTTGGCTTTAGAAAATTAAAATCCTGACTTTGTGAATGTTTTTATCTTAATTATTTGATATTTATTTACATGTATCTTATATATGATATTTTGTATATTTTGAAAATTATGTGGGGTGCTTTTTGTGAAGGAATTCGTAGTCCAAAAGCTAATGTATTAGCTTTAAGTTAACTTATGCATGTATTTAAAATTATGTAAAAATTTAAGTTCACAAGAATATAAAGATATGTATCTGAATAAGTTCACAAGAATATCGAATATGTATCTATATTTGTTAGAATATGATGTTATGTATTTATATCCCAAATGTATGAAATATGCATCTATTTCTATATGAATATAAAATTTGAATCTGCAATAAGAAATTAGGAATTCTATAATTTGTTAGGCTTGTCAGTACCGTTATCTATCATCCGTATATGTTATTTGTTGTCCGTAGTCAGTACCGGTATCTGTCATCTGTATCCGTTATTTGTTAACAGTTGTCAGTAATCGTTATTTGTTAAACCGTATCCTTTATCCGTTATTTGTATCCGTATGTTTGTAGAGAGTTTCCAATTCAAACTATGTAAATTAATTATAAAATCGGACTAAGGATTTTTATTTCAATGGGTAGTATTCCTTGACATACTTTAGGGTATTATAGTAGTATTAAGAAAAATGCCCTGCCATGGGGCTTATGTGACGGACTCTATATGTTCTAGCCTCTAATTAGAGGTATAAGGCCTTTCGATTGTGTGGAGTGAATACAATTCATTTCATTAATATCTGTTACGTTAACTGGTAAGACCTACTAGCCCTGATCTCTAACTATGTGTGAGATTTTAGATTTTAAAAAAATGATAATTAGAAAATAATTAAACTAATATAATCAAAATTAGGCTTAATATATGCAAAAAATTAGTTTTGGAAGCATATGTGGATAAAGGAGGCTAGGCGCTGAGTGGCACCTGAGGAGTGCCCGAGGCTCATTTGACAAAATGGTTGTGCCCGAGGCATGCCTGCGACGCTCCCAAGGTGCATTTGGCAGAATGGTCGCGCCCAAGGCATGTTCGGGGCACACCTAGGACAGGTTTGGCAGAATGTCTCGCTCGATGCTTGCCCAATGACCACTCGAGCGTGGCTTCTCAGGTTCCTTGGCGCTTAACTAGCGCTCGACCATTAGTTTAAGTATAAAGCACGATTAGGGTTTTTTGGTCATATTAGCATGCGATCCTGGGAGAGAGGCGAGAGAGAGGATGAAGGACAACAGAGGGGAAAAAGAGTTCAAGGCTTCTGAGTCCGTTTTTGTCCTAGAGTTAGTTAAAGATGTCGTAAATTGGGTCGAGACAAGTGCACCAATATATTTTTCTTTCTCTTGTTACACTTTTCATCTGTTCCTTTTTAGATATTTTTGTTTCGATACTCGTCCAAGTTTATATTTTGTAAAACCTATATAGTGATCATATATATATATTGATTTCATATTTGAATTTTAAGTTTATTATGGTATTTCACACTTGGGAACCCTAACCCCGCGCTTGGACACTTTTACCCATTTATTTTAATATTTATGTATGATTTGGCCTTAGATAATTGGAACCCATATCTTAAGCATGAACATTTACCGATTTGGTGTATGACTTTTCACGTTTGATATGGTTTTGTCTCTAACAAAGCCCTAACCCGCGCCCCGTATATTTTTTCTTACTTATTTTGAAACTAATGGAAACTATGGACTTAGAAGATTGGACTCAAGCTTATGAACATGATTGTTTGGCATTTAATTGCATGTATTATTGACATGTTAAATTGTACGTTCTAAAAATTATGTTGTGAACCGTTTGTAAAAGAATTGATTGTCTGAAAGCTTTAAAATTATCTTTGACTCAATATGGTAAGAATTTTCTGATTTTTCCTAAGCTTACAAGTATATGAAAATATGTAAACTCTATAGAAAAGGATCAAGGAGAGATATTCTATAATTAAGCTAAGAACTTATGAACTGTTCTCCAAAAAGGTGAGAATGAAAGATGTATGGGCTTAAGGGAAGAATTCCTTAAGGAAATAATAAATTGAGAATTTAGACCGAAAAATATTCATGAGATAGTATATTTTGACATGCCTTAATATATTATAGTAGATGATCATTATCTGCTAATGGCCGCTTGTAGTTATGACCCCGTCTACAGGTATTATATGTAAATGGCTTACCTCCTGGTCTTGAATAGGAGGAGAAGGCTTTTAATTATGTAGGAGTAAATACAATTCAGGGTACCATCGACTGCTCCTTTAGTCAGCAAGGTATACTTGCCCTTGTTTTCAAATAAAATAAGTTTTCAGTATGATTTGATGAATAAGAAAAACCAAGAAAGAACTCAAGGAAATTAAAGGATATTATGAAAGCATTTCTTCTCCAATCATGTTTATGAAATCTCATTTATCTTTATTCCTTTCTATATGTTTTATTATGATTTGAATATAAAAATTACATGTTCCTGGTTAT
>JAOVVI020008803.1:0-13983 GCA_028571085.2 Nepenthes alata
ATTACTTATCATATATAAATTGGTATTTTTTGATCTATATGTCTGGTGTTCAACCGGCATGGCCTAGGACAGTTAGTCTAGAGCTACACCAAGTGTGTCGGATAGCAATGGACCAGAAGGGTGTTACAAGCTGAGTTCTCAATGTACTTAGAGAGTCATTTTTCTTATTCCCGATCATTCATTACCTTTTTTTTCCTTGACCTTTGTATACATAAGTATATTTTTAGATATATATGATTCAAACAAATGAAATTATATAAAAAAATCATAATCTCAAAAAATATAAAATTTGAGGAATCTTAGCATGGTCTATGGTTGTGTGATACTAATTTTTATATCTCGATAGGTTAAAGTTTATATTCATAAATAAATACTTATTATCCTGTAACCAATACGCAAAAATATTGAAAGATATCACATCAAAGAGTGTTAGCTTTCTAGTTTTTTACTCCAGTTGAACCACAAAATATGATCGCAGCATATTTCGGGCTAACCCTAAAAAATAACGAGAATATTATTCAGCAAAAGTTGAGTTTGACACTTGTGCGCTATGAGTGGAAAGTATTAAAAGAATATAAAGAATTAATCACTTATCAATCATGTGATTAAAGATATAGCCACAACCTTGGCCCAAGTAGGTATAATTAATGGCATCAATGTAAAAGGATTATTTATAATTAATTTTGATCTAAAATCTCAAAATTGAGTTAAACGTTTGATATCAATACCAAAAAATAATAATTAAATATAAATTACATCGGTCACAATACTAGTCAAACTATCCTCATTCGATCTCAAAATGATATAATACCTGCTCAATCCATATATTTTTATAAGAAAACTTTATCTAACCAAATATCCAAAATATACCTATCTATAAAAAAAAATCATACATGAAGTACATTTGGCTCTCCAATCCAAATATTTTGAACTACGGAACTTAAAACCATGTGTATTCAATGCAGTACATAAAATATGACAATACTCAATATTACATATATAGCTAAACTAAAATCTATATCAATTCTCTACCCATATCCTATAAGAATCTATGGCTTGGTAATCTGAAATGATTAAAAAGCAATTGCAAACCATAAACTTAACACTTAGCAAGCATATATATATATATATATATATATATATATATATGATATATAAATATATGTAGTAAAATAAATTGAAAGATGAAAAACTATAAATAACCCATAATCTAATTTTTTATTAAATATATTCTAAATCATAATGTCATACAAATAATTTAAACTTATGATTATTCAAAACATATAAATCGTACAAAGAATATCAAAAGATCAAAACATATAAAAATATGTAAAAATATATGAAAATTAAAGCATGTCAAAATACAAGAACTAAAAACTAGTGAGTCATATATCGACTATTTAAAAGGGTAATTTTAAAGAATGGGTAATTGATATTTCTAGTAGCCTTAGGCTGATGCATTACTAAACAAAACTCGTAGGTAGGCTATTTACATTGTATTATAAACGGGGCAAACGTCACTTTCTTTTTTTACTTGTAGATAATAGATACGTTTTTCAAATATGCTTAATATAATATGATATATTTGAATATCAGTAGTCAATTTATTTATAATAGTTCTTATTTATCAATCAAATGACTCTATAATAAAAATATAAATTTTTTTACCCTCTAAAAAAGTATAAAGTTAGATCATATCAAAAAAATATAGTCATCATCGAATGCTTGTACAACATAAATATCAAATCTACAAATATTTTATGATTTATTTTTTTTTGTTATAATATCTTAATATAAGAATATAATCTTTCAAAATATAATACAAGAATATAATCCTTCAAAATGTCTAAGTGTTCAATAAAAATAAATAAAATTTGTAAATGTTTAGTAAAACCCAATAAATCTCAAAATACTCAGTGATATATTTGCATGTAATAATATTTAAAAAATGAATAAAATTGGTAACATATATGTAGATTTAAACAAATTATCAAAAGCAAAATTTAATAATTCTTAAAATAGACCAAAAGAAGGGTTTTGATATACTTACTTTAAGTCATAAATTTTGCATATTTGATGCAAAATGGCTTTAAAATCTTTGTCATTCTCTTTCTTTCTTTTCTTCCTTTTTTTTTCTCTTTTCCTGAACACAATGCCCAACTCAGCCTGGGAGGTCTTTTTATACCTAATTCAACATACGGACACCAAATAGGCACGTATGAGGCACCATTTCATCTACATTAACGCACAAGAACTATATCAAACAAAAGCTATTTTATCTAAACCACACAAGAGTGCCCCATAAGCATTCTTTAGTTATAACGCTCTGCCTAAAATATATAAGAGCATGCCCATAAGCATAGAGCTTCTCCGGTAAATGTGCATATATGCTACATTTGTGCCTATCTGGAGATGACGTTGATTCCTAAAAAATAATTTTTTTTTTGTAAAATTTTTATTTTATAATTATTTCTCATATCAACCAAATGTATAATAACTATAACATCATGATTATAAATCAAGAAATCGGATGTTACAAGTACCTCATAGATGGTACTGAGTTGTTGGTAGTGGACGCAAAGTCGTTTGTTCACTATGACAAAATAATATACAAGAAAATTATTGTATCTCATACACTAGCATCCTTAGTTGAGATAGACTTGAAGGAATTATTTTCTTGTTCATATTCAAATTGGCAGAATCCGTACCACTCTTATGATGTTTGATTTTAATAGAAACCTTAATAGTTGTCCAACAGCTTATGTGTTGAGATGATATCAAGTCTCAAAAATATATTTGCAAATTGTTATTGCTCTTTCTAGAGCTATTAGTTATACCACTTGTCAGTCATTTGGTTTACCTTTATATATATATATTGGCTCTAGAATAGAATAGATTGTTAGCATACATGCAAAGATCATATTATTACAGTTGTTTGTATTAATATTTATATAACTCTCATTTTGAAAAGGTTAATATTGATGAAAGATAGCACATTTGTGATGAATTTATGATCAGCATTTATGGTGTGAATGTTTCTGCATTCGGGTCGGATCCTGTGATCTGTCGAGATTGCCACATCAGTTGCAGTTCCATCGAACTCATCTCTCTCTCTCTCTTTTGCTTCGCATTCTTTTTTTCGTTTCATTTTTTCTCTCACAACATGTGTATTTTTTATTTTTATATAAAATCAAATCCTAAAATAATATCATAATTTTTTATCTAATAATTCTTAGAAATTTTTTTAGTTCTTTAAATATTTTTACATGATAAAATATCTTATTTATAAATTTATACTAATAAATACATATAATAATAAATTGATTAAGGCCGATGTTGGGTTCAACGTGAAGGCCCAAAAAATTCCAAGCCCAATCTATGGAGTAACGGCCCATGCGGCAAATCCAGCCCAACGTTCCAAAATGGCCTACGTAGTAACCCATATTCGATGCCCATGGGTGTTGCCAGCAACCCATTAATGTTGTTGATGGTCGACAGAGGTGGCGCAGAGGAAACGTATCAATGAGGAGAAAGTAAGTACTGCCAACCGCGGCTCGCGTTGCTGCCCACAATTCTCCGGCCAATCCCAGTGTAAGATGTAGACCAAGTGTAGTCTGTGACGTCTGGCGGTCTACCTACCACCTCTAGGCGACAATTGATACACCGGTGATTTACGTCAACAGTCAGCGGCCAACGAATCCCTGCAGGAGAGATTCTCACGCCAAGGACTCTAAATAGAGAAGCCATAAATTCGCCCCTCGCTTATAGGAGGGGGATCACCCAATCGATCAACTCACCTGCGAGAGAACCAGAGCATAGCATCAAGATATACGCTCCTGCATGCGCAAGCTCTCAAAAACATAGCTAGCTCCAACTTTTCTCCAGCCTAACATGGGCCATTACAGGAGGGGGGATCACTCAATTGATCAACTCACCTGTGAGAGAAGCAGAGCTTGACATCGAGATATACGCTCCTACAAGCGCATGCTCTCAAAAATATAGCCAGCTCCCACTTTTCTCCAGCCTAACACGGGCCATTACAGGAGGTGGGATTACTCAATCAATCAACTCACCTGCAAGAGAACCAAAGCCTGGTATCGAGACATACGCTCCTCCATGCACAAACTCTCAAAAACATACAGGCCAATTCAGTCAACCACCCGCTGCGATGCGTTCCCGGAGCCAGGCCTCCCAACATCCGCTCACCAATCTCCCATCATTGCATTCACGCACTCCCCACGCATTCACAGTATATTCCCGCGCACCTTTGAACGTGCGCTTCCCTTTCTGTTTATTGCGGAAGGTTATTGACTTGAGCATTGGAATACTTTCGATGGGAGAAATCTCGTTGGGCCTCTGACCTCCTATTTGTTAGTTGTATTGTACAGGTTTCATGTTAGTAGAGATGGAAATCGAACCCGCTCGAGACTGCCTCCAGACGATGAGGAATCTGAAGGCTCCATAATTCGTACAACAACAGAGGATTCAGAATGCAACAGCTGACATATGATGACATATGTGTAGTGTGGTGTTTCCAGTGTATCATATCATACTATTATTTTTAATACTAGACCAATATTATGTATTAATTTAGTTGTACCTTTTATAAAATTGATTTTAAAATACTCACCTTCACATAATAGTCTAATTTAAATCCCTGAAGTTACAAAAAAAAATTATGTTTTTAAAAATAAATAACTTTGCTAAAAATAAATTTATATCAACACTATAGCAAAAAATCACATATGTCTTCATGACATTTATTAATATCTTAAATATAGATACTTATTTTTATACTTTTCCACTGTTGATGATGATAAATATCCACTCTTGTTGATCAATTTAAACGATAATTTAAATTTTTAAATATATATATATATGTGCAAAATTTTAAAAATATTATGACAAAGAAAAAGGAAAATCCCAAACAAACAAAGCCTTCGATTGCTAAATGAGTTTTCTTGGATGCTAGTTCAATTCTACATATAAGACTTTAATATTATTTAATAGTCAATATTATTTTAAAGATAATTAAAAATAAAAATTAAGATACTATTTGAGAAGACCTATCAAATTGAATAAAAAAGAGAGTCTGATATTTTAAAAAAATCATAATAAAATTTGTATACCATACTAGAAGGGAGAGCATGTGGGCCATAAACCCTAACAAAACCTAGGTAAGCCCTAAGTCTCATTATTAATGGAATAGTCAAGAAATTCATATAAAGCTAGTCATGATGGGCTAGTTGAAGCAATTGTGTAAGACAATATGGCAAAAGGTGATAATCACTTTACTCTTGGTTCAATTACCCTTTTGAATTTTCATTTCATTTGGTTTAAAAATTATAACTAAACAATAATTTATTATTGACAATTAACAGATACGATAATGTCGACAGTACTGTATGTCACGAGAGCATAAATGTATTACGGCTTAGCCTACTTATATATTAGATTAGCTCTAAATGTAGCTGCAATTGTAAATGCAGTTAAATACTGTTAAATATCGTAATTTATTGAATTATCATAAATTTTTAAGAGTGTTGGTTTTTTAATTTAAAAACAAGGTATAGTTTATTTTTGGAAAATTTTTGAATTTAAACTTAATAAAAAGATATTTTTGGCAACTTATAGAAAAAGTCATCATCTTTTTAAATTTCTTTTAGAAAATATTCAATATTTAACTTTTTTTTCTTACAAGTTGTTTGAGAAGTAAGTGGCTTAAGTCAATTCAACCCTAATTAAGTTAGCTAACTTTTCACAATCCGCAAGGAGATTTCCAAATCAATGAAGGGATTTTCAACATTATCTTTTCACTTGCCTATTAAGAGTGTGACACTCAAATTTTTCATACTTGACATATAATCAAGAATTTTTATTTTTTTTAATTGTTGATGAATTTTTCCCCTTATTTGACAAACACTGGGTGCATGATTTCTCCTATAAAAATCATATATTATATAAGTTCAGGCATATAATAATAAAAATTAGACTCGTGATCGCGAGGTTTTTAACACTGCCATGTATTGCTTGTCTTTTATGAGCATCATACCCTCCAAAAGTTCAAAAAAAATATCTCCCCCCATGAGGACAAGATTTTGAGTACATAATCTCACATGTAAAAAGTTATAAATACAGTATTAGGAATTAAACTTATGACTATAAATTTAATTATAATACTGTAAATTACCCTTATCAAATGCAAACCAAAAATCATCCGTTACCTATGCATTAGTAAGTGATTTCTTCCCTTTAGGACTTTGATATATACTTAGCTATGTCCTAGAACTTAAAATTGTTAATCCTAATTAAGTAAGATTATGCTAGATTTTTTTTAAATATGTAGGTTTATAATTTTATTGATGAAGATCATCTGCTAGGTAAGTATAAATATATAGCAGTAGAAATTAAATTCGTGATTACAATTCTAATTGTAATGTTCTAAGTCATTATTATCAAATGTTAACATAAAATTTTTAGTACCCATAAGCAAAGGATTTCTTCCCTTCAAGATTTTGATATATATTAGCTATGTAATGTAATTTAAAATTGTTAGTCCTAACTAAGCCGGGTTAGGGTAACTTCTCTCAATAAGTCCGATTTCACTCATAGAAACTATGTACCCAGTAAATTTAGAAACATAGCAACATGTTACAAACCCAACTTTAATGCCAATAATCATCCTTGTCAATTTTGAACCTAGAATTTTCCATTACCTATGCAAATAAGTGATTTTGATATATACTTAGCTATGTAATGGAATTTTTTACAATAGTTAGCCATGATCAAGTCAGGCTAAGATAATTTCTCTTAAAAATTTCTATCCCCAATTGTAAAATTTATATCCCATGTAAATCCAAGAACATAATATAAGTCAAACTCATTATTATAGAAGCAATATGGCTCCATAAGTATTCCTTATTAGCTATAAATCTAGAATGTTTCATTACCTATACATTCAAGATTTTGATATAAGTAACCCTAACTAAGTTGATATAACATTTTTTTTTCTTTTTTCTTTTTGAAAAAAACTCTAAGTTTTCTCAAAAAATTTATGTGACTAAGTGAATTCAAAACCTTAGTAGCAAGAGTCAAGCTCGTGATTGCAAACCCAATGTCACGTTATAAGAAACCCTAATTGAACCCTGAATCAATAATTTTCCTTATCCATGCATTAGTAAACGATTTCTTCCCATCAATATATATATAAACACAAGCATATATTGAGCTATTTAATGGAATTTTGGACTATCAACCCTAACTAATCGAGCTATGACAATTTCTCACAAAAAACTCCAATCCCATTTAAAAGAAAAAAAAATCATGCAACAAGCAAATTGATTATGTAGCAGTAAAAATTAAACTTTTGATCATAGACCCAACACTTCAACTTCATAAATTGCCCTTATCAACTAAAAACCTAGAATTTTCCATTACTTATATTCATTATTAAGTGATTTCTCACCTTCAACATAGGTAAGGAGAACCTTGGATTTGATAATGTGTCATTCATTTTATTTTTTATTTTTTTCTAACCTAACAAAATACAATAGACAACTGGATAATAAATGTTAATTTCCCTGTAGAATTCCCTCAAATACATGGTACAAGAGGCTTGTACTGTTGCTTGAAGGTGATACCAGACAACTCGTTCCTTTTGACTTAAAAGGAAAAAGAAAAAAGAGAAAAACAAAATAAACACCAATGAGGCATGAGAATTCAACGTTGAGATCTCAAGCACGTAAAATAGCCCCTACCTATGAAGAAAAGAACAATACTTGTTTGGCTTTCTTTATGGAAAATGATGGCAATGGGGATTATACAAAGATCTTATCTGTCTATTTCTATAGAGATAGCGGTTTTATGAGATATTGTTCAGTCACATTTTGAATATCTTTAACAATTTGATATCTCATCAATATATATATATATATTATCAGATTCACATAGAAATAATTTAATAGATATATATCATATAATCTGTGGATACCCAAAAAGTATTTAAATGATATTTTTAAAATATTTTCAAATTTACATATGTAGACATTGAGAGAAAAATACTTTAGGGATATTTTACCATCTTTAGAATACTATCCATCTATATATTCTTATCTGAAATTATTAATATATATAGATATATAAGAAGTTATATCATTTAAAATGTCTAAAAATAATAAAAATATATATATATATATATATTTCTCTATTTACAGTGTTTGAGGACAGAAATTAAGCGCTTTGATCATTATTTTAAAACCAATATTCCGTCATTTATATTACAATTTAATACCATGGCCACTCAGGACTTTACGATTTGATATGTTGTCATGGGTTTGATTTTTATTGTTATTTCTGTGTCTGAATTATCCTACCCTATGATCTTTGAAGGTGAGATCCTATATTCAAATTGACATTATGATTTTATATGCTATTACTAAGTTGGATATTTATTGTTATTTATTTGTCTAAGTTTTTCCCGTGTATGATTTCCGACGGTGAGATCATAAATTCGAATTGGTCCCGACCTATAAACTAAGGGCTGAGATTCTCTGTGGTACTGCTACTACCACCTCATAGGCAAAATATCTGCATGGCTAGCAATATTGTCCCTAAGGTAACAAAACTCATTAGTTGAAATAGTACATTGAAACCAGCTCTTATTGGACTTTTCCTTTGGTCTTTGGTGGGTTTAGTTAGATGGCTGTGTATATATATCTCTATAATATGCTAAGTGAGATTAGTTGACTCTCTTGAATAAATGAAAAACTAAATATAAATACATTAATAATTGAATTAATATTTTTATTAATTTTACTGAATTTTTTTATTGACCCACTTAATTAATCTATTAGCCGAAAAATATACCAAATTTTAATGTTAATATATTAAAATTTTTAATATATCCCTATATTATGCTAAGTGAGATTAGTTGACTCTCTTGAATAAATGAAAAACTAAATATAAATACATTAATAATTGAATTAACATTTTTATCAATTTTACTAAACTTTTTTTATTGACCCACTTAATTTATCTATCAGCCAGAAAGTATACCAAATTTTTAATATTTTTTTAAAAATAATAGTTTAATTATTTTAATATAATCCATCAAAATAACAAAATTATATGAATAGTATTTAAGTCTCTTGCTCTATACGTAGGGTAACTCTTCGAGCATTCGAAATTCTCGTGTCTGATTAGACGTGGACAGCTCTTATGTAATTGTTTTTGTCATCGTTGTGATTAAAGGAAAATAATTTAAGGCAAAGCAAGAAGTATTATTTGATGGTGTTTATATTATTAATGTTAAGTCAAAGGTGGCTACTTCTACCAATTGAGTATGAGGTTTATGTTAATAATGTTAGAATTGAGATATATATTTAGTAATTTATTTAAATAATTAAATATTATGATTTTATATAGTTTTATTATATTTTATTAGAAGAGTTATTTTATTAATTAATCTGATATTTGATGGAAAGAATGGCTTTTCTGTATTATAAAATTGATTATCTTTTTATTCTATAAATTTAAGAACTATCCATCGTAATAATTTGATAAGTGAGATGATTGTTTGGATGATGTAAGGGTAGTTTTCTTTTTTATTAAAACAAATAGAAAGTTACTTTACTTCTATGAGGAGTTTTTTATTCTTTAAAAGCTTTTAATCATTGAGAAAACTAATAAGTTTCATCATAAAATTTCTGGTACTCTTGAAGGGATTGAAAGAGAATACTAAAAGAAGAGAAATCATATTCAAAATTTTCAAAATAAGAAAATTTAATATGCAATCAGGCATATTATGTAAACGGTCCAGTAGTACACAGGCTGGCATAGATCTAATACGCTTAAGGAAGAAAAGTCCAAGTAACAACGGCTCATGGGAAAATCCTCGAAGCACAAGAAGTAAAAGGTACAGTGATTAACTTAAGAAGCGTGACCCAACCTATTCGGCAATAAATGAGTATTAATATATAATCAATAGATTATTACAGGCGATTATTGTACCAGCCCAACGGTCAAAAATCGCATGGTCCGTCCTCCAAATCGAGGCGGCAATTATACAAGTAACTTTCCTCATAAATCTAGAGGCATCACACTCATGGGTTTTCCAATTGGTTCCCCATATTATAAATACAACCTCACCCCTCACAGAGAAGGGAGAGGACATTAAGATCTAGACAAATGCTTGGACAAACAAGCAAGTTAGCCACCTTCTAAGCCACTCTTCCATTTCAATGCATTTTTTTCAAAACCACTCCACCTTACAAGCGCAACCACTCAAAAGCCGCTCACTCTTTTGAGCGCACCTAACAGAACCTAATCCTCTAACAAACACTCAATCTATATCCACTTGCATCCACATATCTACTTCCTCCCAATCTTTCTCTTCCGTAAAGAAAGATTGTTGACTTTAAAGGATATACCAGGAAGCGAGTTTCATATTTCTCTTACCTTTTATTTGTTTACTGTGATGTGTAGGATTTAGATTTAAAATAATAAAAACTAAACCTGTTTTTTGATCAGGCACTCGACTAAGACGGCTCTCTAATTTGTTCGATAATTTGAATCCAGAGATGTACCATTGGCACCGTCTTTGAAGAAAATAAAAGATCTAACCACACAACCAAAGAAAGCAAACATGGTAAACACCATGGCTCAAACAAATATAACAACCAGAGACATCGTCTCACATGGTGACAACCCGATAGTGGGTAGTCTTGAAGACACACGTCCAGCCATGAACATAAATGTGGAAACGCTGGCTACCTAGGTGGACATGATGTCAAAACTACTCTAGACCATTTGTACCCGTCTAGAGGGACAACCGCTAGGGGCTCCTTCCTCTAACTCTCAGATTTCAGCGTCCAAAAGGAGGAACCAGAGGAAGCGACAGCCCGTCAAGGAGATGATTCAGCAACCTGATGACCTCGAGGCCCGAGAGACCTTGAGCAATAGGGCCTAGACTTGGCTAGAAGACCAACTAAATCTCGGAACACAGGATGAAAGTCTAGAGTGACGGAATCCTCATTATTTTTGAGATGATCGAAAGCCTTCAACCCGAGAAGAGACTTCATGCAACACTTTGCCAAAGAGGGCCAATAACTAGCAAATCTAACATGTATTTTCAAACCACTCAGAGTTGAGGACCTTTCTCAATACTAAGAAAATAGCATCTATCTCCTAAGTGGAAGAGAAAATTTGGAAGATCGAGTAGCAGCTGTTCAGAGGAACTAGTGACAGATACTAGGTTGACCTGGGAAAGTCACCACCTACGAAGGAGATTCATATGCATCAACTCCCTCGCAAGTTCAAGATGCCAACCTTGGAGCCCTATGATAAAAATTCATATCCGATGAACCATTTGGATCACTTTCATACTCTACTGAGATTCTGAGACCTTGATGACGTGGCCTTATATCTCTACTTCCCACTAACCCTCAAGGGAGATGCTCGAATTTAGTTTTACCGGTTACAACCAAATTTGATCAAAACATTCTAGGAGTTAGCTGATAATTTCTTATTGCAATTAGTCTCCAGCCAAATGGAGGAGAGGCAACCGTAACACCTTATCTGTATCTGATAAGGACCAAATGAAAGTCTGAAGCGCTTCCTGGCCCAATTCAAAGGAGAGGCCCGAAGGATATCCAAACTAACCGACGAGGTAAAACTGAACTCGTTTATGACGACAGTGCAATCGGTTGACTTTTTCAAGCAGTTAGTTCAACAAGAGCCCAAGACCTTTCTTGAGGTGAAAAGCATCACCCGTACATATATCACCACCGAGGACGCCAATGAAGCAAAAAGGCCGAAATACACAAATCACCATCCAAGATCGACGAGCAAGAAGAAGAGGAATGTAGACCACTCCAATGCCTGAGATATGCGAGAAGTTTTTGCAACCCCAAATATAGAAATCCCAAAGGAAGAGATGTTTCAAATCTCAGACGGTAAAATTTGGATGACTCCGTACAGAATGTACCTCATTCAAAGGCCTTCTACTAGAAAATTAGGATGACACGAAGTGTATAAAGAAGACAATAGACTGGTATACCATCATGGATAGAAAGCTATACTGTCGAGTTTATTCCATCTCTTATATTTGTTGTCTCACACCAGAAGAGGCAGACTACGCGTTAAGTGAGGTACATCTTGAAATCTACTAATCGGACATTGGGGGCAAGAACTTGACATTCAAGGTCATGTGATAAAGCTACTACTGGCCAATGATAAAGAGAGATGCCATGAAATTCGCAAAGAAATGTTAAAACAAAATCTATGGCAACGTCCCTCATCGGTAGCACAAAAAGCTATAGTCACCATAGCCGTTTACATAGTGGGGGCTTGATATATTAGGCCCATTACCCATTGCATATGGGTAAAAGAAGTTTGTTATAGTCGGTATCAACTACTTCACAAAATGGGTAGAGATCACTCTGCTGGCATGGATAACCGAATAAAATGCAAAGAGTTCATTTGGTAAAGTATCGTATGTAGATTTAGGATTTTTGAAGTCATAGTGACCGACAATGGAACCGAATTCACCACCAAAAGATTCACCAAGTACTTCACGAGTTTGAGAATCTGGCTGGTTCACACTTGCATCACTTATCCACAAGTGAACGGGCAAGTGAAATAATGAATAGGACCCTACTACACGGGTTGAAAATGAAGCTAGCTGATGTAAGGGGCTATTGGGCGGATGAGCTACCTTCCATACTGTAGCCCTACCGACAATATCGAAAGAGCCTATATGAGAAACACCCTTCAATTTATATGACAGGATTGAAATAATTTTCCCAATAGAGATCAGCCCACCCAGCCTTTAAGTCGATTGCTTCAACCCACAAAGCAACTCCCAGCAGTTCAGAGAGTATCTTAACTTGTTTGAAAAAGCTCAAGACACAGCAAGGCTGTGCATGGTAACTTAACAGGAACGAATTGCTTGATACTATAACAAAAAGGTAAAATCACGCCAATTTGAGGTGGGAAAACTAGTTCTTCAAAGTATAGAGGTAACATGCAAAATTGCTGATAGGAATAAACTATCTCTCAATTGGGAATGGCCATTCCTAGTCTTAGTAATTCTCCGAAGTGGTGTGCACAAGTTATGTACCCAGAATTAAATTTGGTCCCGAGAATACGAAATGCCATCCACCTTAAAAAATACTATCAATAAATCTACTTTGAACACTGGTAAGCCTTGCACATACCATGCAAACTTTGTGTATTATGTAACCATGTTTCAATTAATAAAATAATTATTCATTTATTTTGTTTTTTACGTAAATGCTTGCGTACAATTGTATAAATTTGATTGCCTAAATTGCCCTTAAGTCGGATAAAAATCTTCACTTGAGAATCAACCTGTAAAGATACGGTCAAAACCTCAGTTTAAATAATCAAGCGGCCCAAAGGAAGTCGAATGTTAAACCTCGGCTAGATAATTGAGCGGCCTAAACGAGGTCAAAAATAATAGCCCGGGGGGCTTATGGATAGAAGTCTAACCCTCCCTAAAGCAGTCCAAACAAAATAACACCTTAGGGGACTTTTCAGCATATGAGTGATAACTTCCTTCTGTAGGAAAGAATACCATCGGTCGATAACGATCGATGGACTAGAAACCAGCCCACAAGTGCAACAACTTCCTTATGTAGGAATGAACACCATCAGTTTAGTGCGGGCGACGATCTAGGCTCCTTCAAAGTTTGGCGACTATGACAACTAAATCTCGTTGGCCATAAAGAGGCTTTTCTAGTGCTATGACGTCCTTTCAGATGAATGAGCACAATAGGACAGATACGTCCAACCAAACCCGACAACAATAACAACACTACTTAGTCAGCAAACAAAATAAATGTTGAATAAAGTGATTCAATGTAAACTCAAAGACATTAGTGACAATATGATTTATTGAAGAATTAATATATACAACAAGGAGTGCCCATCAGGAGATAACAAGATAATGTCTAATGCCTACAC
>JAOVVI020008804.1:0-13983 GCA_028571085.2 Nepenthes alata
GCCCGTCCGAGAGCTTTCTCTGTGATCTGTCCGAGTGATTTTGTCCGACCGGTCACCGTGACTTCCGCGAGTTTTGCTCCAACAATTCAAAAGTTCGAAAAATCAAAGAGGTGCAAGGTGGAGAGAAGACAAGGTAATTATGCCAATAATCAGGGATTATGTCAAGTCACGTGACAAGGATGGAATGAGGGAACCTCACCATTATGATAGCTCTTCAGACTTGGGCTGAGTCCTAGAAGGTAGGACCAGAGTTGGTATGGTGTGCCTTAAACCCAGAATTATTGGAATGACAGACGGAAAGAGCCTTCTTGGTTCTCTCATTTGCCATAACCTGACCAAGGGGCGGGCACAGATGCCGAAGGTTGAAAGAAGAAGAAGTTAATAAGTAAGAAGACACATTAGTACTTAACCGTAAATATCACTCATTGGCCTACCATGAGACCAATGGGAGGATTCAAGATTAATATATTCGGCACTCTAGAACATGTCTAACATTCCTGAAAATAAGAATTCTTGAGGGATATGTGATACAATAGGATGACCATGTCAGAGGAAAACTAGTGCCTATATGGCTATTCCTTAGCTATAAATACGTAGTACCAATTTCTTTACAATGATTATATTTAGTAAGCTTATAAGATCTTAAGAAAAATAATTAGCTAATAAAACTCTATCCCTCTAACACTCTCTCACTAAATAGAAGTCATCGAACTCCCATAACCCAAAAGGATTAAAGACATAACCCTTAATCACAAGAGCAGGGTAATCACGAGCCTCTACCAAAGAGAGTATTTATTGCTAAAAAGATCTCCACTATGTTGATAGTAGAGTGCTTTCCACACTCCCACAAGAGAAAATCACCCAAGGGGGAGCCTAGTGCCTCCTCTACCCGAAGGCCAAATATCATTTGGAACTTGGAGTGCCAAGGACTTGTCTTCCCCAAAGGCAATATATATCCTGTCAAACTTATCAAGACGCTAGGCTCCTGATGACATAATCCACCTAAAATTAGGAGTACCATAACCAAATTTAAGAATTTGATAATCTCTTTCTTTTCTTTACTTTTCCAAGATTTATACTTAGGTATCAAAAGAAATAATCTGGGGGTGAATCCAAGGCCCATCATTTTTGTTGTTTGTGATTAACAGGATCAGAATCATTATATTCGGGCAAAAATTCCAACTTGGATGATCATTGCCTTGGATAAGAAATTGGTTTAGGCACGTATCAGTACTAATTTCACAAGAGGGGTGCCCAGGTAATTGCAGCACCATTCCCATCTTTAATTTATTATTAAATTATCAAAAATAATTTCCAACGTTTTGTATATTTTCTTCTCAAATTATATATTTATATTTTTAATTTATCTCATGAAGGAAACTTTTCGTCCCAAATCACACAAAAGTTTTGACCCCTTGATAGATTAGCGAAAGCAGTATGAAAATAAATATTCAATACACGTAAAGAATATTTTAATTTAGATGATATATATGATAACGAGAATAAAGAGTAAAGCAATAAGTAATAATAAAAAAGAGATAATTTTTGGTGACAAAGAAAAATCTCGGTAACCACGACTCTCGAGTAAAACCCTCAAAGTTTCAAAGGTCAAGGAAGATATGCACTATGAAAATCAACTTATATATCAGGTGGTAACAACGCGCTAACCTAGCCGATTTATTCCCGTAACGTGATCTTTATTAAGGAACTTCTTAGATTTGCCTACGTTAACGAAACCGAACGTCTTCTGGTCTTCATGTCAATTGTCCTTCACGAACCGCTTGAAGTACCAAATATGACCGGAACCCCTTTTTTACAGTACTAATGTTGCCAACTAAAGATAAATGGGTAGGACGGGTTACAATGGTAAAGTGAGAGTAGTGAGAAAACTGTTGACACAAAAACACAAGAACATAGTTGAGATTTTCTTAAATAGAGGAAGATTAAAGTATAAGAATTTTATTTTCTCTCAAAATGGGCATTCCAACATGCAAAAGTAAGAGTTAGGGCAACTGAAAGAAGAGAGAAATATATAAAGAGGCTTGAAAAATACATTTTAAAAAAATCGAGCGTGCGGCAGGTGTGCCTAAGGTTTCAAGAGAGAAACTCACAGGCGCTCGAGCGACAAGGCGGCGAGCTTCGGGCGCAAGGCTACTAGTTTTGGCGCTAGAGCACACGACGAGTGAGTATTGAGCGGGAGGCTACTGGATTTGGTGCTTGAACGCATGGCGAGCGAACATCAGGCACAAACACACTGGAAACTGAGCCAAGCACATGACAAGCGTATAGTGGGCGGCATGGTATTGGAATTAGGGCTCGAGTGCATAGCAGGCATGCAGCAGGTGCAGGACATCGGGAATGGACAGCCAGGTAAATAAGTTGATACAACGTTTAACTAACACAAGTCAATATCGATACACGACCAAATATAGTCATGGAATATACCAATATATAAATGACCATAACAATCTCTCCTTTTGAAAATTCTGTGACAAAACCACATAAAGTAAAAAAATATAACTGAGTAACAAAAATAATATAAAATTATTGAGATAGAACTCGTGTATATAAAATTCTATACCTAGTGAGTAACAAAAATAATATAAAAATAAATGACCAAGGACACGAGAACTACTGTGCCGATATTGTAGCTGTCATGCCAATACTATAATTGTAGTGCCTGGGCAACTATAGTTAGTACGAATGGATAGAATACAAATAGAGATAGCAACAATAAAACAACCATGTGCAGTAGCATATAATAACACAAATGACAATAAAGAATAGGAACATTAGTAGATAACAAAGCCAATGAAGCTATCAAAACTAATGAAGTCATCAAAACTCCCACTGAATAACACAAGAAAAACTCCTCCTAAATAGTACACAGTCCAACACAAAAGTGTGTCTCCCCTTAACAAAAATATCAAAAATATGTATCTCCCTTTTTATTGCGAAGAGCCAAAGAGGTGGTATCACTCGGATTCAAAAAAATTGCCAGAAGACTGTTGAGCATACTGACGCCACAACCATATAAGCGCAGCCTCCTGAGTAGCCAAGCCAAAGTCAAAACGCTCAAAACCAGCAAGAAAATTTGAATGCACTTGTGACTGAGAAGTATATATACACTATTGAGAGGAATACAGGAGCTCAAAGTGATAGGTAAGGCAAGACATTTGGCCCATCAGAGCTGTGAAGGAAGAGGTGGAGTGTCAAGAACGTGCGGATGGTCCAGGACCTGAGGTGTCAAGAAAGGACGAGGCAGAGCAAGATGGTCCACTCTTGGGGTGAAATAAAGGTACCTCTGGGAGAGGCTCATCTAGAAGCTCATTGGGATCCATGACAAAGCGGTGAATGTGTGACCGATTTTGGGCAAATGTGGTGGAGGTGATAGGGCGTACAAGTTGTAGATAAAGAATATCAGAAAAAGGGGGACCTAATCCCACAAGCAACCATTGAATGAGATAACCATGGGGGAGGTTGTCATCCTTTCGAGTGTTAAAATGGGAGAGTATGTGAGAGTAGAAGTGGGATGGCAAATCAATAGGCTGCTCACTCAAGAGAGTATAAAAAAAAATGGCTTTGTCAAGGGGGATAGATGAAAAATGAGTGACAGAAAAAACATTCGTGAGTATAATGCGAATCACGACTAGTCACCGAAGGGAAAGAAGTGAAGTTTTGAAAGATCGCCCATTCCACAATATGGGTGAGCTATGAATGAATGTGATGATCTCATTGAGGTGGAGTTTGGAAAGTGGGGTGTAGGGGTAGTTGGAATTTTCCACCCGAGGAAGACCGAGAACCCATTCAATCACATCCAAGGTAATTCAGAGGTTTTGCCCCTGCAAGACGGTCAAAAATGAAGTGAGAGAGGACTCATGTATATTTGAGTAGAATTTTTGAAAGATGATTGCGGAAGTAGTAACCAAATTTGTTAGGACTGACTTCCAATGCCAGTTGATGAAGACGGAAGAGATAGAGGGGTCGAGGGAGGAAAGGCTGACTTCTCGTTCAAGGGAGAGCTGCCGCTAAGATATGTGGGTGGTAAATAGGGCCTAACCTTCAGACTAATGAAAAAATCGGGGGTGGAGAGTCCACTTGGCCGATAACGCTTGCCGATCGATTTGTGAGCAAGGGATTTACATGGCCTGACATCTTAAATACACACATAAGAGGGGACTTTAAGAACACTCGAATAAATTACACAGGAGCCTCTTTGGTTTTTTTTGTGTGTGTGTGTGAGGGTGAGAGGCACGAGAGGAGGGACAACACCTCGCGAGTGCAGGGCAAGCGTTCGAGAGCAGCGCCAAGATACGCAAGGAACATCGCCAGAGCTCTAGTAGTGCACCACCAGCCTCAGTCACATGAGCCTCAGGGCATGCGTAATAGGCTTGGTTGGATCCACAACGGGAAACAACCAACCCCTATGAGTTCGACAAGGGTTCACAAGCTAGGGGAGGCGACAGAGGCGCCGTGATGCACTAGGAAATAGGGGATGGTTTGGAATCACAAGATCCACACACAAACTGGTGAATCTGGGACTAAAAAGAAGAAAATTGAAGCTGGATGAAATGGGAAGAACCCATGAAGAGTTCCAACAAAAAAACAAGGGAAGAGGGGTGGCGCCACCATTAATGGCGGAACGAGGTGTAGACACACAATATGAAGAGAAAGGAGAAGATTACCTTGAGAGATGCCAATAATAGAGAGGAAGAGAAGTGGATCTGGAGGTTGGTGGGAGAGAGAGTGCCAATTGTGCAAGGAGAGACAGTGGCTGATGAGGGTTTAGCGAGGTGCACGATACTCGCTGGATGATAAAGCGGACAATCAGTGACACTCGATCGCGTGGAAGGCAGGTGCACGTAATTTGCGCTCGCTTTTTTTAAAAATTTTTAATTGATTTTTTGCTTTTTTGTTTGAAATTAAAGATAAGTCATTTCTCGGGAGGCGAAAAAACATTGATGGTCATTCTTAAAAATTCAAAGCGCGCACTATCTAAGAATTTAGTGAGGATGTCGGCCAGTTGATTGTCAGTCGAGTTTGTTCAAGAGAGATGACTCAAGTTTTTACAAGCTCACAATAAAATAATGCCAAATAACAATATGTTTGGTTCAGAAGTGCTGAATGGGATTTTTGAAAATATTAATAGTACAAGTATTGTCACAGTAAATGGCCATAGTGTCCAGAATAATATTGTAATAAAGAAGCATTTGTTTCATCCACAGGTGTTGTGTGCAGTATCTACCAGCAGCAATGTATTCGACTTTCGCAGTAGACAATGAGATGAAATTTTCTTTCTTGCTCATCCAAGCCACCAGGTTGGAGTTGACATAGAAACATCCACCGGATGTGCTTTTTTTTTATCATCAACATTTCCAACCTAATTGGCATCGGAATATCCAGCCAAGGCAAAACTGAAGTCTTTAGAGAAGAAAACATCATAATCAGAATTCCCATTGATATAGCGAATGATACGTTTAACTGCACTTAAATGCATTCTTTTGGATCGTATTGATACCGGTACTAAATGTAATGTCGGGTAGACTAGTGGTTAAGTACAGGAGATTGCCGATTATACTTCTATAAAAAGTTTGATTGATACTCTTTTCTGCAGGATCACGATCCAGTTTTGATGAAGTACTCATGGGTGACCGAGTATGTTTGGAATTATCAAGATTGAAAGGTTTTGCAAAGTTCTTGACATATTTGGATTGAGAGATAAAACTACCGTGAGAGAGTTGCCAAATTTACAAGTCGAGAAAGTATGTAAGTTCTCTTACCATACTCATTTTGAATTTTGAGGCAATACAGTCAGCAAACGAATGAGCATGGTAGTCAATGGTAGCGTCAAAGATATTGTCATCAACATAAATTTGGGCCACTAGTATACATTTTTTGGTCATTTCAACAAATAAGGTTTTATCAACACTACCTCGAACAAACCCAGGTCACTAAGGTACGATGTGAGACGTTCGTACCAAGCTTCAGGAGCTTGCTTAAGGCCGTATAGGGCCTTTTTTTGGTTTTACACATGGTCCAAAAATTCGGGATTCACAAATCCCTTTGGCTGATCAACATAAACTTCCTCTTGAATAATACCATTCAGGAAGGTAATTTTCACATCCATTTGATAGAGTTTAAATATCATAGTACAAGTAATAGATAAAAGGATACTAATAGATTCAAGACGAGCTATAGGAGCAAAAGTCTCTTCATAATCGATGTCCTCCACTTGTGTATATCTTTGAGTAACAATGTGAGTTTTATTACGGGTAATATTTTTATTTTCATCGATTTTATTTTTGAATATCCATTTGGTCCCAATGAAATTTGTATATTTGGGTCGGGGAATCAAGGACCATATGTCATTCCTCACAAATTGACTTAATTTCTCATGCATGGCATTTGTCCAGCACTTATCGAACAAAGCCTCTTCTACCTTTTTGGGTTTGATGTGAAATACATAACATGTATAGGTGAGTAGGTTTAGAACACGGTGGCGCAGCCTCATAACTTCAGTTAAGTCACCTAACATAAGGTCTTTTGGATGATTTAATTTTACTCCAATAGAAAGTTCCTTAATAGGAATGACATTTGGGGTCTCTTGCAAAATATCAAAAAATAATTAGTTAAGTGAAGACTTAACTTGATCAACCTCTTCATCAGAACAATTATGGGTTTTAAGATACTCATTTAGAATATCATTTACAATAACATTAATGGATTTCATAATGGTTTGAGTGTGAAAATTGTAGACTCGATAGGCTCTACTGGTTAGGGAATATTCCAAGAGCATCCCTTCATCACTTTTTGAGTCAAACCTGTCTAAATTTTTTCTATCGCATAAAATAAAGTATTGACCACCGAAGATATGGAGGTACTTAACGTTGGATTTCTTTCATTTCCAAAGTTCATATGGAGTTTTTTCTGTCCCAGGTTATAAGTATATCCGGTTGATTATATGACAAGTTGTGTTCACTGCACGCCATAAAAGTGCATGGCAACATCCTTACATTGTATCACAATTCTGACCATTTCCTAAATAACCCAATTCTTTCATTCTACAATACTAGTTTGTTAAGGGATGAGAATTCATGGTGAATTCTTTTTTTATTATAAAAATTTTTAAAACTAGAATTCTCAAATTCCTTTTCGTGGTCACTACAGCTTTTTAGGATAGAAGTTCTTTTTTTATTTGTGAATTTTTTACATAAATTTTTTACATGATAAAAAATATCAGATTTTTCTCGGATAAAGTCTATCCAAGAATATCTAATGAAATCATCGACAACCACTAAAATATTTATTTTTCCTCGTAGACTTTCAATTCTAGATATTCTCATAAGGTCCATATGAATCAGTTCAAGGGGACGCATGGTATGGATGTCACTAAGAGATAAGTGGCTCGTTCTAATTTATTTTCCTAATTGATAAGGCTACGCACATGATATTTAACATTTGGCTATTTAGGAAGCCCTTCAACACATCTTTTCTTCAAAATTTTGGATAGAATTTTAAAATTTAAGTTGCCAAGATGTTGTTGCTATAATTCTATAGAATCAATTTTAGTAGGATTACATCCTAGAATGTGGTTCGACTCGATACCATAGAGATTGCCGGGAGTTCTCTTGCCCTCTAAGACAATCAAGCCACTTGTGTTGTATATGCAGCATTAATCCTAAAAAAAAATCAGATTTTAAAATTTTTATCACAGAATTGGCTAATGCTTAAGAGGTTGGATTTTAACTTGGAGACATATAAGATATCACAAGACTTTGAGAGTCCGAAAATATATATCAGACCTCTGCCAAAAATGGGAGCTCTAGCACCATCACCAAAGATAACTGTCCCATTAGAATGGTCCAACAACGAGGAGAACATGGCTTTATTTTTACATATGTCTAGAGCATCCACTATCCAAGTACTACGAAAATTGATTTTGGGCTTTCAAGGCAATGTGAGCAACATTACAAGAATAAATTTTAGAAATTTTTTTTTAACTCACGTTTCTTAATCCATATTTTTCTTCCCGAATTGACTTTCTGATTTAATCTTTTACTTATTCATTCAATTATTGAATGTGATTAACAACTTTATTCATTTTCATTCCTTATCTTTGGTTATACAGAAGATTCATGGTATAGAAACGGGGATAAATGTGACCAATATTTTTACACGTATAGCGAGTAGGCACAAACTTAGGCATGAAAGAAAAACTTCATGATTTTTGGTTGAAATAGGTATTTATTTTAGTTGATTAGTGAATTTTAGTGGGTTTATTCATAATCTTTTGGCTATCTGGATTAGACATGGGATTTGGGCCAAATCTTTTCTCCACATGTTGAAGCACCAACTTAGTGATTTTAGATGTATGAATATTTTTGTGTGAAATTTTCATGGCGGAAATTAAGATAATTTTAGGTTGCCGACCATGTTGAAAAATCTTCTCAACATAATCCAAACCCATTTTATTTCCAGCAACTTTCTTAAGACCCAATATGTGGTCAAATTTTTGAATTCCATTTAAAAATTTTTACATATCATTCTTAGTATTTTTAAATTCCAATTCTAGGGATTTAATTTTAGTGATTAGGGAGCTATTTCGCATTTCCAGTTTACGATGAGTAATAGTGGCACTAATTAATTTGGTCACAACTTTTACATTTTCTTTTTTCGATAAGTTTACTGCTTAAGGTTTTATTTATTTTTTTTTATTTTTAAACATTTCCTAAAAAAATTATCATATACTTCTTGAAATTCATCAAATTCATAATCAGATTCTTCATGGGAAGAGTTGAATTGCTCAGGCAGCACACTAGTGGCTTCATCACCACTAATAATAGATATTTTGAAGGCCATATAATTTACTTGATTATCTTTTGAGGATTTTTCATAATAATTTTTGTCATATTTACCGTCCGTTAGAGACACATTTAAAGCTTTTTCTTTATGACGCTTAAAATTAGGGTACTCGATCCAGATATGATCAAAGTTGTGGCATTCATGGCATTTGATTCCTTGAAATTTCTTATTTTTAGAGTCTTTTTTTTTTATATTTCTTAATCAAGTTATGAAATAAATAATTTCCTTTAGAGATTTGTTTGATGCTTTTATTTTTAAAGAAATTTTAAAAATCTTTATGAATATGGCAAGATCCTCATCACTACATGACTCTTTGTCCAAGTGACAATCTCTCTCTTCCTTTACAGTTTTCAAGATAATTAAAGTGTTTCTTTTTTATTGAGGTAGAGTATACTCATATGTTTGATGGGACCCGATAAGTTCTTCTATTTTTAATTTATCAAGATATTTACTCTCTTTAATAGTAGTAACTTTTAGTCTAAAATATTTAGGTAAAGATCGTAGGAATTTTTAGACAATTATATTCTTAGGAATACATTCTCATAAATTAAATGTAGAATTAACAATGTCATTCAATTTTATAGAAAATTTATTAAATGTCCCGTCATTTTTTATCTGAATTTCTTCAAACTTAATTATGAACATTTGTAATTTTAAATTTTTAACCAATTTAGTTCATTCGTGGGTAATCTCTAGGATGTCCCAAGCCTCTTTCGATGTCTCACATATAAAAATGCATTTAAATTCTTTAGGGTATATGACCATAAAGATAGCATGTAATCCCTTACTAATCCAATTGTATGCATGAAGTTCTTTTTTAGACCACAAAAATAAAGCTTTTGGTTCGTTACCTGTGGTGCTTCTAAGTAGAGTCCACTCGATTTGAGTACTGGCCCAAATAAACTCATCTATTGATTTAAAAAATACTCACATACGTACTTTTTAGTATTTGTGATTACTCTCATCAAAGTAGAGAATAATGGACAATGATTGACAAGTATGCATCTAGATCGAGGTAGATTAGGGTGAGTCTCTTATACCAATTGAAGAAAACTTTTCATCTTAAATCACACAAAAGTTTAGACCCATTGATAGATTAGTGAAAGTAATACAAAAATAAATATTTATTACACGTAAAGAATATTTTAATTTATATAATATATATAATAACAAGTATGAAGAGTAAAAAAATAAGTAATAATAAAAAGAGAATTTTTTATGACAAAGAAAAATCTTGATAACTATGACTATCGAGTAAAATCCTTCGGGTTTCAACAGCTAGAGAAGATATGACTACGAAAATCAATTTACAGACCAGGTGGTAATGATGCGCTAACCTAGTCGACTTTCTCCCGTTAAGTAATCTCTACCAAGGAACTCCTTGAATTTACACACGGTAACGAAATTGAACTCCTTTCGGTCTTCACATCAATCTTTCCTTACGAACTGCTTGAAATACCAAACACCACTGGAACCCCTTTTTCATACTACCAACGTCGCCAATAAAGGTAAACAAATAGAAAGTGTTACAATGGTAAAGTGAGAGTGATGAGAAAATCGTTGATACAAGAACACAAGAATGTTGTTGAGGTTTTCTTAAATTAAGCAATATTAAAGTATGAGAATTTTATTTTCTCTCAAAATAGGCATTTCAACAAGCATAAGAGTTAGAGCAATTGAAAGACGTTTAAAAAAAAGAATGTCACGGTACTCGAGCGCAGCTTGAGTGTGTAGCGGGCGCTCATAGGGTTTCAAGAGAGAAACTCATAGGCACTCGAGCGATAAGGCAGCAAGCTTCGAGCGCAAGGCTACTGGTTTTAGCGCTTGAGTGTACGGCAAGCGAGTATCGAGTGGGAGGCTACTGGATTTGGCGCTTGAGCGCATGGCGAGTGAATATCAGGCACAAACCCACTGGAAACTAAGCTCGAGCGCATAGAGGCATGTATCGGGCGACATGGTATTGGAATCGGGGCTCGAGCGCATAGTGGATGTACAGCAGGCATTGGATATCGAGACTAGACAGCCACGAAAATAAGTTAATGCAACACTTCAACTAATACAATCCAACATCTGTGGATGCTTCAACTCAGTCGAAGCTGTGAGCCCAACCGCTTGCTGGTCGGCTTCTTCAGCCGTTTGAGCCGGCACTCACCCGATTCACTCCTTCTCTTCGTTTCATCTTCACGACGGCTGATCTTTTTCTTCCGTTCCCTTCAATTGATTGCTGAAATATTAGTAGTCTATTTAAATGATGATAACTCTTCCATTACTGTACTCATCAATCTCGGCCGGCTGTTTGTTGGTAACGTTCGGTGAAGGCGTTTGATGGACCTGCCTTATAAATTAAGTAAATTGGTTTTGTCTCTAGCATTTCATTCTCACATATACACAATCTAGAAGTAAGAACGAGAATCCAGAAGCTCAAAACAGTGTAAATTAGATTCGAAAAAACAGAGAAGATAAATGACGGGAAATATACAACTCGATTATTTATTCCGCTTTCGTGGTTGTTTAGGCAACATTATATGCTTACAGTATCAATATATGACTAAATATGATTACGAAATATACTAACACATAAATGACATTAACACTTCTCAAAATGATTCGACCTTTTTCTAAGGCCTCATGTATAATAAAAGTGTTATGCAACATAATACTTTTTCATAATCTATGTAAAAATATTTATATAATTATTCATATAAGAACTCTAAAATTAACCTTTGATATATATTCTACTTTTAATATTTTTGACATCACATATATATTAAAATATTAATTCAATTTTTTGTTTCATATACAATTAATATTAAAATAAAAAATAGAAAAAAATAAATTTGAGGATAGATCTAGAGCAAAAAAAAAGTAAATAGTTAAAATAGTTTCCTCTTTTTAGTATATCAACCCATGTTAATTTTCTTCTTTTACTAACCCCGTTTCAAGCCCTCCGTTCCAACTTTTGACGGATATAGGTGTACATGAACTGTCCAATTTCGTTGTCTGTTTGCCTGCTCTTCGTATGTTTCCCCTGCCTTCTTCCTCTCACTCTCTCATTCTTTCCTTTTCCCTTCTTTATCTCATCTCTCTCTCTCTCTCTCTCTCTCCCCATCTCTGTAGTCTTTCTTTTCTTAGCCTTGGAGAGGTTTGATTGGTTAATGGATATTGATCCCTTGTGGGCTCTTGGGGGGGCGTCTTATTTTGCTTTCATCGTCGAACTTTATGGCTGAAAGCAGCTACTACTACACTAAATCACACCTCCCTTCGCTTTTTTCCCTCCCCCTCATCTTCATCTTCCTCCTCGTTGTTCGCCCTTCCCACCAAATTAGACATTCTAGTAACATTCTCTCCTCATCAATGCCCACAAAAGTCCCAGCTTCTACCTCTTCATCATCTTCATCTTCTCCATTGAATTTTCGACCAAAACAAGCCCAAGACTCCAAATCCTTGCCTTCTTCCTCCTCTGCATCTTCAACTAGCAAGGAGCTCGAGGCTAGTGCCCATGAAGTACCGAGCGGCCCGAACCCCATATCAAATTAGGGTGAAGTGAAGCAAGCCGGAACGAGTGGATAAGGAGTCGGTGGTAGTCGATGCGGATGCTCCTTTCATTTTGGCCTCTTGTTCCTCTGTGTGAGAGAGAGTGAGAGGGAGGTGGGGTTGTGATTACTCATTGTCAGCATATCATCGTTCACATCAGTAGCTTATTAATTACTATTGTTTCTATTTTTTTCCTTTCTTGTTTGCTTAGTCTGTTCCCCACTGAACTTAGCTTTAAAAAATGTACAGCAAAGATACAATTTTGATTTCCCATTTTCTTGTAGTGACTTCCTTTATGTTTCATATATAATATATAAATTGAAATCTTCATGTTCTAAAATTTTATATATAGATAGATGATATATATATATATATATATACATACTTAGTATAATTTATGCAGTTCTGTTCTGGTAATTATCATTGATTTTCTCAACTCTAATAAGAATTAATTGTTGAATTGCACTTTGATATGTTTGGTTTGAAAATTTGAATCAAAAGAAGGGGATAGGAGACAGTACAGTTACATTTCATGTGCATTTGGATCTCAAAACTAAATGAAGCTTAAACGAAGTTTTACATGGCCATATTTCATCTATACCATGAGGTTAGTAATAAACACAATATCATCATTATTATTATTATTATTATTATTATTATTTGATACAAAAAACCTATGATTAACTTTTCAATTAATTTTTAAATGAATAATTCTAACAAAATTAGTTTTGTTTTATCAATATGGTAATTAATCTAATTGATCACTAAATATTATTTATCATTTTTAAAACCATATTATGAAATCCTTTCCAATAATTTGAGGTTATATTGTAAATAGGACATTATGTTCGGCCTCTTAGAGGGATTTCTTTATTTTAGCTTATTTTATTTTCGGTTCTTGCAAGACGGAGGGGGCAAGCGCATGTGTCTTACGTTGTATATGGACAAAACATGATTTTGTTTTGCAGATCTGAACGATCGATTTGCACGGTCAGATAAAATTAATTATAATTTTTTTAAAAAAAATTAATAATATAAATAACTTTAAGTAATTAATTAATTTTATTCGATCATATAAAATAATTATCCAAACCTGTAAAATAGAATTCTACTTAGTCGGTGGGCATCTGATGTAATAATGGGGTTGGTTGAATGTGTTAAATCAAATGGGATTGAGAGGTGCCAAGGGAGTCGGGGGGAGGAATCTGAGGGTGACAGTATGAGGGTGAGAAGCGTGAGGACTTTATTGTTTTGCTATGCTACGTGATTGATTGGTTCATTTGTTTTGAGGCAGTGAATTCATCTTGCTCGCAGTGTTCAATAAAAGCTGCAGTCAATGTCGTATGTGACCCCACCCCATCTCCCCTAAATGATTCCCTACTTTTTTATAACATTACCAGGACATTTGGTGCGGTGCGCTGATTAATTTTTTTTCTTTGTTAGTTGTTTATGCATTGATTATGTAATGATCATAAGAATCACACATTTCTATTTTGCTTGCAACAAGAATCCTCTCTCTCTCTCTCTCTCTCTCTCTCTCTCTCTCTCTCTCTCTCTCTCTCTCTCTCTCTCTCTCTCTCTCTCTCT
>JAOVVI020008805.1:0-11923 GCA_028571085.2 Nepenthes alata
ATATCAATAATCGAACCTATCATTCATTGGTGAGAAGCGACGTTTGGCCCAATCTATAGGGTTATAGTATGATAGCCCACCTACAAGTCTTAAATAGTAGTATACGACCTTTAGTTGTAAAAAAATAAATATATTCGAGTTTCGATTATCTGTTCCTTTAATTGGTATAGCTTACTGGCACTTAGCCCGTAAGAAAATCATATTTTTAGCATGTTTTGACGTTAAGGAATGAACATGAATAAGAAAAAGTTTCTACAAAAATCATAATCTGAATTTCCTACGCATTGCATCAGATCATGATCCATTGTCTTTCCGGTATATTTTAAATATAAATTATGTATATTCATTATTATATTATATGACTTACTAAGTTTCTTACTTACTCTTTACTCTGTTTTATAAATCTCTTCAGATGAGATGTATGGATATTTATTTTATGAATAGAAATGAAGAATGATTCTGTTTGAAAAGTTATAGTTTGAGTTTATGCAATGTTTAATGTTGCTCTATGTTTTTAGACAGTTTTAGTATGTTGCATTTATTTTTGAACAATTTTAGAATATCAATAAATGATGCATTTTAGTTAAGTTTAGATTTCGGATAGCTTCAACAATGTTCTAAGTTAGTCTGATGATGTATGTCTATTTTAAATGGTTGTGGGTTTGGATTGTCGGTAATAATTACAAAGGTTTGAATTTGTGGTTTTATTTTTCCCAAATTATATTACTCTGATTATCGATGATAGTTATAACTCCTTACATAAGGTCTAACATCATTTTTGAGTTAGTGTCGGAGCTTCAAGAGACACGACACTTATTTGGATCCTATATATGATTTAATTTATTTTTAATGGTTGGTTAAGGTATCGACGTGGAATTCACGCCCAATGTTATTAAATAATAAATTGGTTAATTAATAATTGGTTATGTATTAATTACGTGATTAGAATTTGGAACGTGATAGTTTGCATTAACAACCAATGATGCAGATATATCTCTTTTAGTAGTGGAAAGTAAACCTTTTTTTAGACTTTTGCATATGTAATATCAGATTTAAAATTTACATATTTGTATCTCATAAATTTATATGTCATATGAAGTCGTTGCCTAAGATCATAAACTATTCCTTAGTGGTGTTTATGCCTATAAGTACGTCATTATGAACTAATATTGTATACCATAGGTGCATTATTTGGGTGAATGAGTTTGAATTTGTGGTAAATTTAATTTTATTACATATACGTGATTTTGATATAATTTTAGATATAAATTGGTTGAAATGTTGTCATATCAGTGTGGGCTGTTACGACAATAAGGTGCATTTTACGATTTCGGGTTGTGAAATAGTTAAATTTTAAGGAATAAAACAAAAGGAGTTAACATACATGATTTTAGCGTTGTATGCATGTCATTTAGTAAGTCGTGGATGTCAAACAAACCTGGCCTATATTGCCATTGTCGGAAGCCATAATGTGTCAGCCAAGGAGACTCCAACAGTGAGAGAAGTCGATAATGTATTTCAAGAGGATCTACCTAAGTTACTGCTAAATAGAGAGATCAAGTTAGAAATAGAGATAATATTAGGTTCGGCATCAACGTTTAAAGGTTCATATAGAATTACACATTCAAAGTTAAAGGAGTTGAAAAAATAATTTTAAGAATTCCTGGAGAATGGCTTTATTCAACAAAGTGTGTCACATTGGGTTCTACCAGTGTTATTCATGAAGAAGACAAATGAGTCTATGAGGTCACGTACATACTATCGGGTGTTAAATAAGATAATTGTGAAAAATAAGTACTCATTGCTAAGGATAGATGGTTTATTTGTTCAATTATATGTGATTCAAGTATTTTCAAAGATTGATATTCAATTTGGTTATTATCAACTTAGAATTAATACAAAGGATGTGGCAAAGATAGCTTTTCAAATGAAGAACGGTCATTACAAGTTTTTAGTGATACCTTTTGGATTAACTAACACCCCTATAATATTTATGGATTTGATGAATCTTGTATTCCAATATTATCTCAATAAATTTGTGGTGGCTTTCATTGATAACATAAAATGTGAAGTTTGGCTCAAAGAAGTGGTTTTTCTAGGCTTGCATGATTTTTAAAGGAGGCATTTTAGTCAATCCTAAAACGATCAAAGTTATGACATATTGGAGCTACTAACAACGATGATGAAAGTACAAAATTTTCTAGATTGGTCGGGTATTATGAATATTTGTGGAGAACTCTTTAAGGATTGTGATTCCTCTAGGCCGGCTGACATGGAAGAAGGTGAAGTTTCATTAGAACGAAGAGGATGAAGGAGTTTTCAATAGTTAAAAAATTGTTTAATGATCGCCCTAATTTTAGCAAATTTGGAAAGATTCGAAGGATATGCGGCTTACTGTAATGTGTCCAACAATGGGCTAGGATATGTATAAATGCAACATTGGAAAGTAATTGCATATGGATCAAAGTAACTAAAGATGTATTAAAAGAATTACCCTACCCGAGATTTGATGTTGGTTGTAATCATTTTCGTATTAAAGATTTGGAGATACTAATTATGTAGAGAGAGTTTCTTGGTGTATTCCAATAATAAGTGTTTGGTATATTCAAATCATAAAAAACTAAGTACACTATTTACCCAAGAGTTAATAAGATGTACCAATACTTAGGGACAATCATTTAGTGAAGGAATTTGAAAAGAGATATTACGGATTTTGTAGGGTAAGGTATGATTTGTCAACAAGCATAAGAAGCTACCAAGTCCTTTATAACGTATGTAGACTCCTAGTTGGAAGTGAGAGCAAATAACTATAGATTTTGTGGTTAGTTTATTGAGAATGTCAAGGAATCATTATGAAGTATGGGTAATTATTGTTCGACTAACCAAGTCAACCCATTTTATTGTCTTGAGAATGACTTTTTTGGGGGATTAATTGGTAAGATTATATGTAATTGTGATTATCATATTTCATGGGATCCTATCTTCAATCATATCTGATCAAGATTCAAGATTTGTATCAAAATTTTAAAAATAACTACTTCAAGAGTTTGGTGCCAATCTAATGTTCAACACAACTTATTCATCTCTGAACGAGATGGGCAATTGATACAAACAGTTCAAATTCTAAAACATGTTGAGACCTACAATCTTGAAAATGAATGAAAATTGCTAGTACTACTTACTACTAATTGATATATATTATTTAATATATACTCTAAATTGCCTACAACAGTTACCAGACAATGGCTGCTTTTGAAGCATTTTATGGAAATATCGTTCCCTAATTTATTAGGATAAAATTAAAAATAGAAGACTTTTGAGACTCAAAGTAATTCATTTCAAGATTGGCTTAAAGCTTACGAGAGACAATAGAAAAGTTAATTGGATTGTAAAAGGCTTGAATTGAGCTTTGAGGCTTGAGAACATATATTTTTACATATATTTCTATCAAATAAGGTCTCTTGATTCGAGTTAAAAAGAAAATTGAAGCTAATGTTCTTTGGGTCATTTGTAATCTTAAAGAAAATTGGAGAGACAGCCCATTGATTAGCTTTGCCTCTATACTTATGTGATATCCATAATATCTTTTATGTCTCCATTGCTTTATGAATATATTTACAACATTTCACACGTTATCGAATATGACCCATTTATGATTAATGAGGATTTAATGTATATCAAAAAACTAAATTAAATCTTGAAAAGATGAGAGCAGGTTCTTTGAGATAATGTTAATTTAGTGGACAAGGTTTTTACGGAGGAATTATTCATTTGAAAAGATCAAATGGGAGTGAGAACATAAAATCCATGAGAAGTATATGCTTTTATTTCTTCATTGAGTTTCATGAAAATTTAAGAATAAAATTTTTTTAATGAAAGGAGAAATAAAAAATATGAATCCCAAAAATTATTTAAATAACTTTAAATTTAATTTAATTGATAATTTTTTTGATATTAGGGTCAAAAATTAATTGTTGGATTGAAAAAGTTAGGCAGAGTGGCCCATGATATACGCCTAGCCTATGCACGAATATGTCTTAAATGAAATACTCACACCGGAGGTGTGCTCGTATAGCACTCATACATATTTAGACCAGAATTTTAATATTTGATAGATGATTGAGTTGCGCTCGTGCGTAGTATGGAAGTAATCCCCACGTTTGACTAAAGCATGTATGCTAATTTTTTATAAATAAGCATTTTAACTAATTTTAACTCATTTTTGTTGAATTTATTAAAGAAGAGAAAAAAAGATAAGAGTAAAAGAGAGAGAAGAAGAGATAAAAGTAAGAAGAAGGTAAATTTAAGAAAAAATCAAGTAATCTTTTTGGTAAACTCAAATAAAGGTAAATATATCTTTACCCTTTCTCCTTTATTATTGATCTTTTCTGAAATTGAGTAATTTTTTGTTTAAATCCTCATACATGTACAAATTTCCTACTATAGGTGATTTTGCTTTAAATACATTTGATTTTATTCCTATTTTAGAAAATTTTATAAAGCTCATATTTTAGTATATGAAAGTCATGTTTAGGTGTTGAAATTTTTGTATAAGTATTCTTACATATTACTGAGTTTCATACCTATGTTTCTTCTTGCCTTTAATTTTTATATATTTATTCATACATATTTTCTTTTTATGAAAAAGTGATAAAATTATACAAACAATATTGAAGTCCTAAAATTAGCATAAATAGTTTTACATGTCATAAATTCTATTTTATTGTCTTTGTATGTCATAAATTTTACTTAATTGTTTCTTGTATGTAATATGTTGGAAAGAATATTGATCAAAACTCTACCATAACTTTGATAAAAGAAATTAGCTTCTTTAGCATGACAAAATATGTATATATTTGTATTTTGTGTAGTTTTTCAATTTGATTAAATGTGAATCATTTTAAAAAATTGATAAAATATATTCAAATATATCCTAATAAATAATTAATAAATTGAAGGTCAAATATAATATTTATATGTCAAAAAATAACGTTTGATACTAAATATAATAAATAATATATAGTTGGTCTATCTATTTGTCACGAATAGTGGTATAAAACCTTTGACTATGTAAAAATAATCATGGGCTGAGTTTTAATATTTGCCAATTATTGGTAAGATTATTATATATTTTTAGTTTTTATATGTTAGTATGATTTTTACATATTTTATGTTTTCTTATGTATTGTTTGATTTTGGCATGTCATGATTCTAAACATTTATATGATTTTTTTCGGCCTGATTTGTACAACTATACAGATTTTGGCATGTTCATTTTTTACTATACAAATTTCCTATGCTTTATTAGGAATTTGATATTATTAGTATTTAGATTTTAATAATGGCATCATCATTGGCATGTTTTATTCAATATATGTCTATATATATAATTATATATATTTTACTGAATATTAAGCTTACTACTACTATTATTTGCTAACCTTTTAAATTAGTTGGCTCAAATTAATTTATAAAAAGTTGAGATCAAGGAAAAGTTTTTAGGAGAATATCCTTAGGATATTTAGATTTTTGTATTGTAAAAAAATTGATAGTATTTGTTGGTTTAGGTTAGCATTGTATATAGCCGCCGGCCGATGATGATATTTAAGCTTATTTTTGTATATTGTTGAGGTTATTAGGTGAATATTCTAATATGATTTGAAATCAAATATTTATAAAATTTTAGAGTCACTTTTGAGTGTGACATTTAAATCATGTATTTAATTATTATATTATTATTTGTATTATTTAACAGTATTTGGTCAAATATCCTGCTTTACTATATTATAGATATCAGCCTAAATGAGGTTGGCACAATGCATTAAAAAAATAGATGAGGGTGTGATTAACAAATCACCCTACAAAAAACACCAATATGTTTACAGTTACGAAAAGAAGTGTATCAGTTGTAGAGAGTGTCCCGAATAATAAGCTAGAGGGTGAAAGAATGAGAAGAGATTGCATCATTTCTCAGTGCAAGAGGCACCCAAGGGATCACGGGCACAGACAGTTATAATGTACAGTAGGCTAACCTAGCCCGAAAGACCTCATGATGTTCTAGAGACCGTGTGGAGGAATGGCTATGCTCCTAGTTAGGCAGATAATCCAGCCATTCATGAATGAAAAGGTTCACCAGCGACGCACACGAGTATTCAACTCTATTGCCCGTCACAAATAAGGGTAGATACTTTAGATTTTATTAAAGAAAAAAAAAACTTGCATGTAAATTGGACATTGAAATTTTTTTTATAAAAAAAATTATAAAAATTTAGTAGTACTTAACTATTGGATGAATGTAAGATTTGACAGAGTTATGGCCTTTTTTATCTATAAGAATCAAATATCTTCAAATAATGTAAGGAGTTTGTATTTATGAGGATGATTCAATTAAAAAAAGGTACTGGTTGAGGAAAATTATTTATCTTGGGTCCGTATACTTGTTGAATTGTTGCATCCAAAGTTGGGCCCTGGACCTTGTCCCTCTATTTCTTAGGTCATAGGAGCATAGAGTACCAATAACCCTATAAAAGAATCCTTATTTAGAATCTATTCAAATTAACTGTTTGCTTAGCTATCTATATTTCTTGTTTCCTTGGTTCTTGAGATTCACCTAGCCAACCCCCTTAGACAGTTTTTTTTTTAATTAAATGAAACCCTTATGTATTCCATAAATTATTAAACAAAAATGGTAAATATATATATATATATACACATAATATATACAAATTATAAGTATATACTTGCTAACTATATTCTTTGATTTGACACTTCTATCGATGTTTTATTCACATTTGTATCAGTCAATGACTTTGATTGATTGAACATTGCTTTGGTTTGACTTCAAACCGCGTAGCGTCACAAAAGTAATGGAGAAGTTTATAGTGTTGTAAATTAAGAATGAATACTTTTAAGCAATAGTTTACTTATATATCTCTCAAACTCGTGAAGTTCTTTTTGCACTATAATGCAAACATATATATATATATATATATATATTTAAATCAAGGCAATAGTATAGTAATTTTTCTATTATTATCCCTTTTAAAATAATATTATATTACTATCATCATTATAAAATACTTTTTTACATAAAATAATATTGGGCGTAAGGGTGTTACCATACTAGAAGCATGTACGGTGCTTAATAGCAGCTGTTGCTTAATCCAACGGCTGTCATTTTAATTTTATAAAAAAAATTGTAAAAAAAATACATAGCTACTCCGCAGCAGTTGGATGAAAATAGCAACCAATAGGTATAGGGTAGCAAGATCTCTCTCTCCTTCATTTTGCTAAGCAATGTTGGAGCGGCCAAGTCAAGAAGGAGCGACAAAGAGGGACAAAGCAATGGATAGGATGAGAGAGAAAGAGATAGAATACGAAGCAAATGGCGATCATATGAGGTTGTCGTTGCCACCTTTATTTCCTCCAATAAAATGAAGGACAGAAGAGGAAAAAAGATATCAATCCAAGAGTCAAAATTGAAACAAAATTGCCATTGGCGTATGAGGTCGTTGTTGTCGTCTTCAGCTCCTCCAAAATAATAAAGGACAAAAAAGAAAGAGAAGAAGAAATAGAAATCAGTCGAGGGCCATAATGGAGACAGAGTCATTGATTTTGTGTTTTTTCTATAATTTTTTTCTATATAATAAAAATAATAGCTATTAGATTTAATCCAACGGCTGCGATTAAGCGCCATATACATTACGATGCTCGAGGTGTTGTAGTGCCAATGGCTTGAAATGTATTTAATATATCAAATTAAGAAATAACTTTTAGTTTAATTACTTTAATAATATTGTTCCGTCTCGGATCACGGGGTCCAGTACAACACAAGTATTTGAGAGTATAAAGATGTAGAGAATGAGAGATTAAAATTGAGTTTTACGTGGAAAGTCTCCTCTTGAATAAGGAGAAAAAATTACGAGGTTCTGGGCCTTTAAAAAATGCTTCACTATGGTTCAAAATCTTACAAAGTATAAGTTTTGAGAGTTTCTTCCCTTTTTCTTCCTCTAGTTTCTCTCCTTTGAAAGCTTTCTCTTTGGGAAGCTTTTTAAGCCTTCGCCTCTTCTTTTTTTGAAAAAGAGAAGTGTCCTGAGGCAGGAGCCTTTGCTAAGTATTTATAGGAAAAAATTATGCTGTTAGGAAGAGGACACATGGCAGCTGGCGTATGGCCGAGAGGCTATCCACCTGTCCTGTCGGTCACGCCAGGCGCGTTAGAGAGCCGTCCACCTGCCCTGTTGGCCATGTCAGGAATGTCAACGTGTGCAGGGAGGCATTCTACTGGCGCTGTTGGTAGAGCTTGACTGTGTCAGGTGCGAAGACTCTAAGCGTCAGTCTTGATATGACTAGGCGTGCTCTGTGGAGACGGTGTCTTGCAGTGGCCACAGGCTCTTTGAAAATCAGCGAATTTGCTTAGTTGGCGCTTTCGACCATGTATGAGATAGTCCTCATCCTTATGCGGCGTGCCTTGTCCCTTTGTGAGTTTACGGACCCGTTCGAGGAAGGTAGCTCTCGGACGTTAACTACTTTTTGAAGGACTTGAAAGATATTTGGTTCCTTGTGAAGGGTCCTTGGGTCTTTTCTGACTTCTCAGACTAATCTAAGACCTAAAGAAACATCTGAGGCTCTCAGGCTTCTTCACCTGATCTTCGTATTTGAGGGGCTAGGATTCTCAGACGTTTCTCAGGTGTCCTAGATGTCGTTAGCTCATTGTGGTGTCCTCGAGCCCCTATTGGTTAAAGGGACCTCTCGGACCTTTGCCATTACTTTTGCTTTTGGGACACTAGCCTACATTCTCGGGCTCGTTAGGCCAATCTAGCGTAAGGAACTAGCTTGGACTTTTGGGCCGCTTGGGCCATAAAGTCCTCTTGATCTATGGACACGTCTTTAGGCTTTTGCTTTGGGCCATGATTTATGGGCCCTTATATTGGGACCCAACATAGCCCCCTATGCCAAAGGGTTCGAGGTCCTTGATCATTTGGCATGTCGCCAATGCTCTTCTTGGGAGGTTGACCTCTTCCTGTAACAGTTTGTCCATGCACGCGTTATGGCTTTAAAAGGACATCCCTGAGGAGGCAAGAGTATGGCCGTCCACCTTCAGGCTTAGGCCTTTTGCGGTGCTAGTCCTAGACCATCTATATCCTTGAAGAAAATGTGGCGCTAGGCTCGGTGGAGAATTGTCCCATAACTTCCTTTGAGTCTGAGACCTTTCTAGAGCCGTCGTTTGAGCTTCTGTAGGGCATTGAATGCTGAACTGACGCGCTGACAGGCGCCTTGGGAAGGCAATGCCACAATTTCTCTGAGATGAATGATCGAGTGACGTGTGGTGAGGACAATGAGTGTGCCTTTTTTGAATTTTAAAAATATTTAAATGTCTTCTCGTGGTGATCCTCCTGTTGCGGTTCAAACTGAAGGCCCATCAGGGCGAGAGGTGGATGTCCTGGGGGAGCTCATGCCGAGGACGCTGATGTCGAGGCAGGCTCCTTAGTGTCTTTCATAGCTGTGGACCATATTCCTGAGGAAGCATCTATGGTGCCTGAGAGTGGGCCGCAAGAGTCCGATGTCCCTGGGGAATGCGCCCGAGCATGATCCCCTCGTCTCTAAGGTAATCCACTATTACTTCTTTTGCCTTACTTTTAGTTGGTTGTGTCTTGATGGACTTGTTTGTTTTTTGCAGCTCCAGGACTTGGCTGGGAGCCTTAGTCAGCTGGTCGAAGAGGTCGCCCAGTCTCGCTTGGAGATGGAGTCGCTGAGGGTTTCCGGGGAAGCTGCCCAATGGGCTGAAGCAAAACTGGCTGAGGCAGAGAGGAAAGTAGCCTCTCTGGAAGATACCGTCAAGCTCCTGTAGTTTTAGCTGGGGCTTCTCCGGGACGAGGTCGTCCACCAGGACGAGAGGTTGAGGACGTCCGTATAGCCCTCGGAGATTGCATCGTTATTAGACAACAAGTACTGGGCGGGCTTTCGTATGTGCTGCCGAGTGCTGCGACTGATTAATCTGTGGTTTCCTGGGTCTATCCTCGATCCCAGGAATGCCATTGCCTTATACAGAGAATACTTATATGGCATTGCTGGAGGCCTTTCCCCGAGTCCTCTGGGGCAGGGCCTGAAGGTGAACCTTCTACACCCGAGCAGCCAGATCTGACAGATCAGGCGGGGACTTCTGGAGTCCAAGAGGTTCACAAACAAGGGAGCCGGGAGGGGCTCCTGTGACTCATTGTCTTTTGTCTCTTTTTTTGAACACTGTACAGAATATTATTTTTATTAATAAAAACTTACACTTCCTGAGTTGAAACCTGGGACTATTTGCCCGATCGGTACGAGTGCTTGTTCCTTTTGTAAGGTGATTCTAAGTAATTTATCCTTAGCTTTTATCGTGAGCCATTCGAAGGATTATGTTACCTTTTGACCTCTTGGATCGTCTGGGTTTGCATGAAGTTTCTAGAGCTTTAAACTTTTAGGGTACTTGGACGGAACCGAGTTTTTAAAATACGACATCTGGGACCGCTCGGGTAAGACTGAGTCTTAAATTACGACCTCTGGGGCCGCTCGGATAGAGCCGAGTCTTTAGAATTTGACCTCTGGGGCAGCTCGGATAGTGCCAAGTTTTTAGAATTTGACTTCTGGGGCCGCTCGAATAGTGCAGAGTTTTTAGAATTCGACCTGTGGGGCCACTTGGATAGTGTCGAGTTTTTAGAATTTGACCTCTGGGGCCACTCGGATAGTACCAAATTTTTAGAATTTGACCTCTAAGGTCACTCGGATAGTGCCAAGGTTTTAGAATTCGACCTCTGGGGCCGCTCGGATAGTGCCGAATTTTCAGAATTTGACCTCTGGGGCCGCTCGGATAGTGCCGAGTTTTTTCTTTGACTTGGGAGCAGCCTTGATATTGATGAAGGAATATGAGAATGCATCATGATGGACATATTGAAAGGACCTTTTCATTCATTTAGACGTGTTACATTGAGTGGCCTCCAGGGCCATTTTGATTCCTCACGTTACATTAGTGCCTTGAGTCCTAGTTGACGCATGCTTGAGCCTTGGTGTCTTTCTTGCCCGCTGGTGCTCTCTTGTTGCTCCCTTGCCGGTCGTGGCCTTTTGACAGTTCTATTATGTTCTGGCCTTTACAAAGTTGGCATGCGTAGCCCCCCAGTCGATGGTCAGGCGTGTTCCGTGCTCATTATGGCTTTGCCTTTTGAGCGGCGTGGCTGACTGCGTCCTGCTGTTCCGGGGCCGTGCCCGGGTCAAGGTAGGAAACCGTTGAAGTATCCCTCCATTATCATTCTCTCGACCTCTGCCCATAGCGTCCTGTAGTCCTCGGTGTTATGGCCACGGCTGTAGTGGTAATGACAATTTTCTCACTGGTCACCCCCATACTGGTTTTTCAACGCCTTAGGCCATCTCAAGAACTCTTCGTCTCGGATCTGCCTCAGGATGCTGATGAGTGACTCAGTGAGGGCAAGTGGGCTTGATGGCTCGTCTCCTCCAAGGACAATCCGTTCGGGCTCGTTTTGCCTGGACGGTCCTTGGGATTTCAGTTGGGTGCCAGCTCTTCTTTTTCCTTCCCCTGTCCTCGAGGGCAGGAGGTCTTCTCTGTCTTCTGGCTAGCTTGCTTCACCGGTCTTGGGTCCGAAGACCGTCTTCCAGAGCCTCTTGAGCCCTTTCTTCGTTGAGGAATGGGGCATGGACTTCTTTTTGTTGAGGCAATCCCTCAACTCACCAGAAGCTCGCGGGGCTTGTCGCTCCTCCCGGGACGAAGTTATTCGCGAAGTTTTGGCGCGTGCTCCCTGTACTACTCGTCCACCTTCGCGCGGAGAGTGTGGACTGCTCTCGAGAGACTGTCCACCTTCTTCACCAGTTTTTGCACGCTAGTACCCGGACGGCCACTCGTCGTGCTGCTTGATGGGAGACACCTGCTGAAAGGTTC
>JAOVVI020008806.1:0-13980 GCA_028571085.2 Nepenthes alata
GTGGATCGGACACGATCCGAGCAACTAACTATATTTTTCTTAACCCATACTCATGGGTTTCAAGATTCTAACATTCATCGTGGGTATCGACACAAAATACCCAACAAAAATACATAAAATAACGAAAGAGAATGAGAAGTGGGTATGAGAACATTTGCCTCGACGCGTGCTTGCACTTTTATACCTGGCTCTCGGACGGATCTGGACTCCCGGGCTCGATCTCCCTCCTTCTCTCTCTAAAATCGGTGCTCTCTCTCTCCTCAAACCCTCAGTTGATCTGAAAATGAGGAGAGAGAGAAGCTCGGTGCATATTTATACTATGCGGGCTGCTCGAGCCTCGAGCGACCAGCGAGCGGACTCGCTCTTGGTTTTTATGCTCGAGCCATGGCTCGAGCCCCCAACAGGCGCAAGCCTGCTGGCAGGGCTTCAGCAGCCCGGACCCGAATAATTTTCCTGATTTTTCTACCGATACCAAACCTTATGTATTCCATAGGATTAGTATTAATTTTCAACATACTAATCACCTCATTAATATCAGGTTCTTAAATCCGGAACCTCACAGTAACATTCTTTGGCTTGCCATGGATATTGCGATGGAGACCCAAGGATACCCTGACCCGATATCCTGGCCATTTGTTTGAAGCAGGTGGTATTCCTGACAAGTCTTAGGAAGTTACAGTGGTAATCGAGGATAACTCCGTCCATGGAGTAATACATGGTCGGTCATCCTCGGGGAGTTGTACAAGGAGGAAAAAGAATCAAGATTGCCGTCCTCGGGGGGTTCTATAAGGAGGAAAAAGAATCAAGATCGCCATCCTCGGGGCGTTGTACAAGGAGGAAAAAGAATCAAGATCGCCGTCCTCGGGGGATTGTACAAGGAGGAAAAAGAACCAAGGATTATGAATATGAAATAATGCATGCATGAATAAGATCCAAGACCTTTGATTGTGTGACCGAACACAATCTATCCTCGATTATTCGCTCCATTGGCTGGAGGGCCTGCTAGCCTGTGGTCCGTAAAGATAAATAAATAAGTTAATCCATGATCATAGGAAAATACGAATAAAAAAAGAAGTCAATTGAACTCTGAATATGCTTACCCAAGTTCTGCTATGCTTCCTTTTCTTGTTCATGTTTTTTTTTTCTTCTTTTATTTCACTATTATTATCATTGCTTTGATATGAAGTGCTTGCTGGGCTATTAGCTCACTCTTGTTTCTTCATCCTTTCAGATGAGAGTTATGAGCCGGCGCCCGATTAGTTAGAGCAAGGTGAGAGGACTCGTGTATGGAGAATTGCTGGTTGGTGAGGATCTAGAACCTCAAATATAAACTTATGATATGTTATGTAAATAGTTAAGTTATTGTTATTATGCATTAAATTGTGGGATGTTTACTATTGTCTTTATGATGGTAAAGTGTGTATGCTTCCATAGGTTTATCTCGTGGATTAGATTATTGCTTCCGCTACTTGTTTTGGTTATGTGCAGGTTTAGAAGGCATCTCTCTTTTGATTATGATATAGTGGATAGGAATTTTTGCGTTGGAGCCATGGGTGATATGGCAATTGTGGATCCTGTGTATGTATTGTGGTGGTTAAAAATTATGGAGTTTTGGATGTTGTGCAAGTCTTTTAAACAGGTTATATTTTTGGTTTTCGTCCAATTACAGAGAAAAATTTGTCAAAATTTCTGCAGAATCATTAAGTAATTATTATGTATTAATTACCAAGTTATTAGAGTTTATATTTCATTAACGGAGGGTCTTACAGGATAAGGCTCGTTCCGTTACAATGTGTTTGGAAGAAACGCTGAAGGACGCCCTGTTGACTTACGTGGGTCACCATTCACAATGGAAATCCGTGCACGACCTCTCCCACATAAGTTCAAAATGCCAACTTTGGATGCTTACGATGGAAGTGCCGATCCTATGGATCACCTAGACCATTTTCGAACCCTCCTGAGTTTCCAAGGCCTAGATGAGATGACGATGTGCCAATGTTTTCCCTTAACTCTCAAGGGAGATGCTCGAATCTGGTTCTATTGCAACCAAACTCAATTCGATCGTTTGATGAGTTGGCTGACTGTTTTCTCACTCAATTCGCCTCCAGCAGAAGAATTGAAAAACAGCATTGGCATCTTGCCAGAATTAAGTAAGGTTCAAATGAAAGCCTGAAAGACTTCGTGGCTCGATTTACCAAAGAAGCCCGGCGGATCCAACGAATAACTGATGAAGTAAAATTGAATACTTTTATATCGACTGTGGAGCCGTGTGAGTTTTTTAAGTATTTGGCACATAGTAACCCACAAACCTTTCGTGAAGTAGAATCTATAGCTCGGGCATACATTGCAGCAGAAGAAGCTAATGAAGCAAAAAAGCCAGTGCATTCGAATTACAACCAGCGAGGACCACCTAATGGAAGAAAGAGAAACAATGACCATTTGGATTCTCAAGAAAGAAATCAAGCCAGAGCGGGGCCTGGAGTTCCTAGGAAATTTAACCCTCGAACATAACCCCTCTTAATGACTCACGAACAAATATCCTTATGAAGATAAGGGGTGAGAAATTTCTCAAATGGTCAAAGCCACCCAAAAATCCTGAAGTAGGAGATCAGTCTAAGTATTGTCATTATCATCGCTCTCCGGGACATAGTACGGAAGTCTGCCGAACTTTGCAAAGGGAAATTGAGGAACTCATTCGGAGAGGACATCGAGAGGACATCTGTCAAAGTTTCTGAAGAATCCTGAGAAAACTCCTTAACAGACAGAAAGGCAACAACAACCATAAAAGAGTCGAGTTGCTGCAGGCGTGGTCAACATGATTGCAAGTAAATCATCTAGGTTGCATCAACCTGATCGGCTTGAAGATACTATGAAAATTTAAAAGCCAAAGAGTGAGGTTAGGGAAAATGTTATTAGTTTCAGTAAATCTGACATGGAACATGTACAACATCTTCATTCGGATCCTCTGGTTGTATCCATGCTTATTTCAGATGGTAAGGTGGATTACCAACTGAAACGGGTTTTCATAGATAATGGAAGCTCTAATAATTTACTTTATCTCGATGCCTTTTTCAAATTGGGATTAAAGAAGGGCCAGTTAAGGCCTGTCGAAGGGCCTCTCTATGGATTAGATAACGAACCGGTTCTAGTACAATGAATCATTCAATTGGAGATAACTTTGGGAACATACCCCAAAGTGGCATCTCATATCCTATCATTCCTTGTAGTTGATTTACCTTCGGTTTATAACGCCATATTGGGTCGACCTTTCCTATCAGTGTTTACAGCAGTAACATCTATACCTCATTTAAAGATGAAATTTATAACCACATAAGAAATCGGTGAAGTTTTGGGTGATTAGGTAATCGGTTGATCTTGTTATCTATCCCAAATCGGTCAATCAGTTCTAGATATACCAGTAGAAGATCTTGACTACCGGGATGAATGTTCATTACAACAGGCCCATCCTAGGGAAACGACCAACCAGATTCAACTTGACCCCACCAACCCTGATAAATACGTGCAAATTGGGGATTCACTCTCCGAATCGACACATGACCAATTAATAACTTTTCTTCGGAAAAATTTTGATATATTGCTTGGTCACCCACCGATATGCCAGGAATCTCAACAGATATGATGGTACATAAGTTAGGCCTGGATCCACCCACCAATATGCCAGGAACCTCAACAGATATAATAGTATATAAGTTAGGCCTGAATCCTACCCATAAACCAATTAGGCAAAAACAAAGAAATTATTTTGCTGAAAAACTCATCGCTATCCGCGAAGAAGTAAAGAAGCTATTGGATGCCGATTTTATACGGGAAGTTGAATATCCTGATTGCCTTTCCAACGTGGTCCTGGTGAAGAAAAGCAGCGAAAAATGGTGAATGTGCGTAGACTTCACTAACGTGAACAAAGCGTGCCCAAAAGACAGTTTCCCGCTGCTTGGAATAGATTTGCTTGTGGATTCCACATCTGGTCACGAATTATTAAGTTTTATGGATGCTTACTCACGATACAACCAAATCTGGATGAGTCTGGAAGATGAGGAGGTTACTTCTTTCATGACCGACTAGGGAATTATTGTTGCAAAGTTATGCCGTTCGGCCTAAAAAGTGCTGGAGCCACGTATCAACGACTCGTGAATAAAATATTCGAAACTCAAATCGGCAGAAATATGGAAGTATATGTGGATGATATGCTCGTGAAAAGCAAGGCTGCGGAAGATCATATTGGCGATCTTAAAGAAGCTTTTGAGGTACTCCGAAAATATCATATGAAATTAAATCCTACTAAATGCATTTTCGGGGTGTTCTCTGGAAAATTTCTAGGCTTCATCGTGTCAAGACGATGAATTGAAGCCAACCCGGAAAAAATAAAAGTAATTATAGACATGAGCCCGCCACGAACAGTAAAAGACGTTCAAAGGCTCACTGGAAGACTAGCATCTCTCTTCCGATTCCTATCTAAATCGGCAGAAAAATATTTACCCTTCTTTAAGGCCTTGAGAGGGACTAAGACAAATGGATTCATTTGGTCATCTGAATGCTAAGATGCTTTCCAAGAATTGAAAAAATATTTTTTTTGCCAACCATTATTGGCATCACCAAAACCAGGAGAAGAATTGTTCTTGTACCTGGCAGTTTCATCTGTAGCACTTTGTTCGGTCTTAATTTGACAAGAAATAAACGTGCAACGGCCGATCTACTATGTGAGCAAGACTTTAGTCGGCGCTGAAATTCGATACACCCATGCGGAAAAGATTGCCTTGGCTCTTGTTTATTCAGCCAGGAAGTTACGTCCTTACTTCCAAGCTCATAAAATAATTCTGCTAACCATCATCCCTTGAAGTCAATCTTGCAAAAGCCTGATATGTCTGGACAGCAGATCAAATGGGCAATCGAATTAAGCAAATTTGACATAGAGTTTAGACCAAGACCCGCCATAAAAGGGTAGGCCTTGGCCGATTTTGTTGTTGAAACTATGACGCCAATTCAAGATACCTATGAGAACGACTCTGAAATTGAAACGACACCGGTTTGAATATTGCATGTGGACGGATCATCAACACAGTCTGGCAATGGAGCAGGAGTGGTCCTGAAGACTCCTAAAGGAACGAAGATAAACTATTCATTGAGAGTTGCATTCCCAGCAACAAATAATGTTACATAATACGAAGCCTTGGTTGCCGGACTTAGATTGGCTAAAGAAAGCTCAGCAAAACGTATGGTAATTTACAGTGATTCGGAGTTAGTTGTTAATAAAGTCATGGGGAACTTCGAAGCCGTGAGTCCTCCATTAGTAAATTATCTTACTAAAGTGAGGGATATGATGAAGGACTTTGATAAGATAGAAATAGTGCATATTTTAAGAGAGGAGAATGGGAAGGCCGATCAACTAGCAAAGTCGGCAGCAACCGAAAATCCTGAGCAGTACTCGAAGATTATGCGTGAAATCCTATCCACTCCCAGTATTAAAGAATCTGAACAGGAAACTATGCAAGTTTTTGCTAATGAAAATTGGATATCTCCTTATTGGAGATACCTTAAAGAAGGAACTCTTCCAGAGAACCAAGAAGACAGAAAACGTATAAAGAAAACAGCTGGATGGTACGCTATAGTAGATGGAAAAATGTACCGGAGGGGATATTCAATACGGTATTTGCGTTGTCTCACTCCGGAGGAAGCCGAATATGTGTTGAGCGAGGTACATTTGGGAATATGTGGATCACACATAGGAGGCAAAAATATTCCATTCAAAACAATGCGTGAAGGATATTACTGGCCAACTATCAAAAAGGACTCCATGGAATTCGTCAAGAGATGCGATAACTGCCAGTTACATGGCAGCATAATACGTCAACCTCCCACAGAAATGAAATCTTTACAAGCTGCTTGGCCATTTGCACAATGAGGGATCGATATATTAGGTCCTTTTCCTGTGACAACTGGACAAAGGAAGTTTGTTATGGTTGGGATGATTATTTTACCAAATGGGTGGAAGCTTTTCCATTGGCTCGGATAACTGAACACAATGCTATTGAGTTCATCAAGCACAACATCATCTGTCGGTTTGGAATTCCAGAAACGATTATTACTAACAATGAAACTCAGTTCATTAGGAGACGCTTTACCAGATATTGTGCTAATTTAAGCATTCGACTGGGTCATACCTCAATGGCCAACCCCCAATCAAACGGACAAGTAGAAGTTACCAACAGAACTCTACTACATGGATTAAAGACAAAGTTGAAAGACAATGGGGGTTTCTGGGCAGATGAACTACCGTTGGTATTATGGTTATATCGTACGACACCAAAAGAGCCAACGCGAGAAATGCCATTCAGCCAATGTTTTGGAACTGACGCAGTCATCCCGATGGAAATTGGATTCCCCAGTCTTCGAGTTGAAAATTTTGATCTGATCAATAATGCCCAAAAAATCAGGGAGCAACTTGATTTGCTTGAAGAGGCAAGAGAAACGGCCCGAATTCGTATTGCAACTTACCAACAGAGAATTGCTCGATATTATAACAAAAGAGGGAAGGCACGCCGGTTTGATATTGGGGACTTGGTTTTAAGGAATATTGAAGCGACGGGAAAAATGATTAACAGAAACAAATTTTCTCCAAATTGGGATGGTCTATTTATTGTCTCGGCTATTCTCCGAGATGGTGCTTATAAGTTACGTACACAAAATGAAAAATTGGTACCAAGGACATGGAATGCTGTTCATTTAAAGCAATTCTATCCATAGTTCTTGCTTTGGATCCTTACAGGTATCATGTATATCTTAAGATGTGTGTCCCTCTCTAACATTAATAGAAAGATCTTCATTATTTCTTATTTGGCTAGTTAGATTCTTTATATAATGTTGTATGATGGATAATCGACCTAGGCTACCCCTAAGTCAAGTGGTCAACAACCACTTGCCTACTGACCCATTAGCGGTCTCAAAAATTGTAAAAACCTCGATTCCATATCGAGCGACCCTTTTACGGTCGAATTAAAAACGTTGGATTCATCCCAATTGGCCCACAAGAGGTCAAATATACTAAAACCTTAGGGGCTATTCAGCATAGTGTGGAGATTCCAATATACAAGGATGAGCACGTTCAGTCTACGATGGTCGGTGAAATTAACATCAGATGTTTCTCTTGGTAATCAAAACTTTATGCATACAAGAGATTTGTTGATACATGAGCATTAAAAAAAAAATTCTCTCTATTTCAAGTGACTGTCAGAAGGGCGAGACGAAGATTCGCCTCTATCAGAAAAATCTCTCAAATTGGATCGATGATTGACACCCATGTTCCTTTGGTCAAAGAAGTTGATTGGGAATTGAGGATCAATCAATAAGGCTATTCTCTTACAGAAATGAATACCTTCTTGGAACCTAGCATTCAAGGCCGATCCTATTTCTTCCGGTCTGAATCGGGTCAATAGTTCAAAATTCGAATGAGCCAATTGATTCTGGAGGTCCGTCAGGTGAAGCTGAGTAGATCGGAGTTCATCTTTAACTTTTTGCAGTTCAAATTCAAGACTAAAAATTTGGTCCTTATACTACTGAGCTTTTGCCGTAGCCGCTTCCATATTGTTTTTCATTTCTTCTAACGTTCTTGGATCAACACAGTTCTGAGACAAAATCCGCACCTCCTGCTGAAGCTGCATGATCCAAAGTCTTCGTTGATGGATCCCAATTTTGAGGATTTCATTTAACTTTTCATCCTGAAAAAAAAAATCAGTCAAACCGACCTCAGAGAGGTCAAACCGATCTCAAAGAAGCAAGGTATTATCTGAAGCTTGCCTAGATAAAGCAAGCATTCAAAGCGGCCTCATTGAGAGAAATTCTTGAGGAAGGAGTAGATGGGCGATCGGGATTGCCTCTAGGACTTGGATGGGTGGAAGAAGCAGGTGTATTCATCCAATCTGGCCGATTCCTCTCTTGAACATTCATTGGATCGGATGTTGGGATTTCTGGACAAGGCATTTCCTTATCCAGGCGAGGCGGGTGAATGGCAGGTTGAGATCGAATCTTGGCTGATTCCATGGAAGGATTAACTACATCCTCAGTGAATACTCCCAAAGTTGGAGCGACTTCTTGAATCTGATCCTGAATGTGGACCGATTGTGTGGAACCACCAATCACTACATCTCTTGAAGCCTCCTCCATTCTAGGCTCAATAGAAATTCCATAAATTATTGGAAGCCCACTAAATATGGCTAATTCCGATCCAATATTCTTATCCGGAATTTGAATATTGGGGACCGGCTCTACTACTTCCTCAATTGCTTGCACGCTGGGGGCTCCCTCTCCTACTGATTTTTTCATGCCTATCATTCTTTCTGATATTGGTACCCCAGAATCATCATCAGAAGAAGAAGGGCTGGCCAAGACCACTCGATGGCGTGAGGAAGAACCTTTAGTTTTTAATGGTTGAATTTTCCTCTTAGGACTGGTTGGGGTTTGACTACTCGCTGCCGTAATCGTAGATCGAGGCTCCCATTTAGCCAGTGTCAAAATTTTGGGAGAAAAGGGACGTTCCTTGTCACAAAATGATTCAATGTTCTCCCGAATTAGTTCAACAAATGGTCGAGCTATTTTTTCTTCGTCATCTTCAAACTTGCCCGTAAAAGATGACGGTACGTTGCCCCAAGCAACAGAAAAATCCAAATCTAAACTAGCCTTGAAAAAGAAAAACCTATTTTTCCAATTTTTGACGGATTCATAAATCACCCCACCAATGTTTAATTCTCGAGATGTTAAAGAAGTCCAATCTCCGCTTTGGCTGAATTTAAAAAGCACTTTCACCGTCTTAATATTCAATGAAAGTCCACGAAGCCGAAAGAAAATGCAAATATTGCATAGATACCTGATAGTGTTTGCATGGAACCTGGCAATAGGAACTCCGAGTTCAACGAAGATCTGACGCAATTCAAGCGGAACAGGAATTTGCAAACCGCTATTGAAATGAGCTTCGTACACGGTGATGTACCCATCAGAAGGAGAGCAAGTCCTATCACTCTCAGAAGGAACCAAGAAAGGTATTTCTTTACCGATTTTGAACTTTGTATAAATGGAATCTATATCGGTAGATAAAAGAACCGAACAAAGAGCTTAAACGCCAGCCATGTATCTGTAGAAGGCACCTGTTTCTTTACAGTTGTCAGCAGGAGAAAATTTGGGGTCCGTTAATTTCTGGCCTTCAACGGCTGGCATGTACCATCTTCTATGAGGTATTTATTACACAATAATATTATGTGCTAAATTCTCCTTGCCTCATCAATTTCTACAACATAGGAAACAGGTGGCCTTCAATAAGAAAAAATACACCTAGTCTTTCACTTCAGTCACTTTAATATAAAATCCTCATATCAGTTTAGGCAGCTACAATGGGAAAGCCTGTTGAAGTACCCATGATGAGTCTCAACGTAAATATGGAGGTTCAATTGTCTAAGATACCAGGGAATTCTTGCTTAATTTGTAGTTGGCAAAAAGTCCTATACTGTTGCAAACTCAATTATGACATTTTGGGACAGACAACTCTCATGTCGATGGGAATTTAGGCTCGTAATCATGTAATTTGGGCACGGTAATTTACTAGATGTGGGGATTTATTATCTTCCACTAAACACCTAAATCTGCTGAACCAATTTGAAATTGTCCAACATGTTTCAACAACAAATTTGAAAGATAACGTTAAACCCTATTCACACCAAATATCAACCAAGATCAAGAATCCGCCAAAATTCTAGGCTCAACGTCAATCCTTAATTACATATACAAACCACAAAACACCAACAAGCACCAAATAACAGAATAACCAAAATTACTCAAGGAAGAGTGAAACAGAGAGGGAAACCTTCAGTAAGGCAGTGGCTTGTTCGCCTCGGGTGAAATTAGCAGCCGCAGCAGTCGTCAAAGGAATTCCGTTTCGGAACTGATACAACGCCACATTCTTTTGAATTTACTCAGTAAATTGAACCTTGACATTGAGAAAGTAAAATCTTAGTTTCGTGACAGGTTCTAGACGAATGGATCGACAAAGAAACAACAAACGCGCACGTATAGAGAGGGAGAGGGGAGAACAAAAAGGACCTGTCTCTGGGTTCGCAGCTAGTGCCCATGAGCTTGTGGGAGTCAAGAATCATGACCTTGTCTTCGTGAACCAAAATGCTGTGAACCGCAGAGGTGTCTGACACAATGATCGCGAACCAATCGCCCACAAGTCTAAACACGCACTCCATAAGTAATCTACGCTTGTTTTCTCTCTTTCTCTCTCTAGCTTTTGTTGGTGCGATCTATCTGTGAATCTGGGGAAGAGCGAAGCGGAGAAAAACAAAGGACTCGGGAGCGCTGCGACGCCTACACTCAACGGGGGCTGATGGATGAAATCCAATAGCCCCTGTTTTCATTATTAAAAAAAATGAAAAAATTTAAAAAAAACACGGGTTCGTTGAGAACCCGTTTTAGAAAAAGGTTTTTTTTAAGGAGAAAGGACATGCAGTGCGGGGCCTCTCTCTCTTCTGAATCCAGAAAAACCCTCGTCCCCATTTGCTTTGTTCCTTCGGTGCCTCTCTCTCTCTTCTGAAACCGTCGTCTTCCTTCGTCTTAGGGTTTATGCGATCCCCTATCCATTCCCATAAGCAAATCTCTTTCTTCCTCTTATCTCCATTTTGACGACCAACGCATAGTGGAGAGGAGGCATCGCATGATCCTCGGGACGAACTGAAGGAGGCGACGACGACCTCATACGGTGGTGCACTCTTCCTCTTCTCTCCTTCATTATGATGACCGGTGCGCAGCCGGCCAAGTAGAGGAGAAGCAGTAGATAGGGACGAAGCAGTGGAGAACGGCGCACGCACAGCCTTCGTCTTCATCTTCTCTCCATCAATATTTTGTTATTGTGTAATTTCTCACGTAATTGAAATTCCAAAAATTACTATTGATTTTATTTTTTTTCCATGCCTCGTATTTTTTATTTTTGTTTGCTGGAGGTTGAATTTTTTTTTTGTTTGCTGGAGGTTCGATCCAAACCAGCTGAAGAAACAGCCGATTTCAATTCAAGTTGGCAGAGAAAAATGCCGGTTCCAATCAAAATCGGTTGAAGGAACTGCTGATTTTGATTCCAATCGGCAGAGAAAATGCCGGTTTCGATTAAGACCGGCTGATAAGACAGCCGATTTCAATTCAAATCGGTAGAGAAATGCCGATTTCGATCCAAACCAGATAAAGAAACAGCTAATTACGGTTCAAATCAGCAGAGAAAAATGTCAATTTCAATCCAAAATCGGCTGAAGAAACAGCCGATTTCAATTCAAATCGGCAGAGAAAAATGCCGATTTCAATCCAAAACCGGCTGAAGGAACAACCGATTTCCATTCAAATCGGCATTTTTCTCTGCCGATTTCAATCCAAACCGGCTGAAGGAATAGCCGATTTCAATTCAAATCGGCAGAGAAAAATGCTGATTCCAATCCAAACCGGTTGAAGGAATAGCCGATTTCAATTCAAATCGGCAGAGGAAAATGCCGATTTCAATCCAAAATCGGCTGAAGGAACAGCCGATTTAAATTCAAATCGGAAGAGTAAAATGCCGATTTCAATCCAAGCCGGCTGAAGGAACAGCTGATTTCAATTCAAATCAGCAGAGAAAAATGCCGATTTTGATTAAGACCGGCCGAAGGAACAGCCGATTTCAATCGGTAGGAAGAAATTTCAATCTAAGCCAAATAGAGCCAATCAGCTGGGAAGATGACAATGCTGGTTTCGATTCAAAAGTTTGCTGAGGAAGTAAGAAGGGGCCAAGAAAGACATTTATTCAAGTGTCCCATCAGGAAGAACAAGCCACCGGTTGAAAATTTTAACCCGTCGTCATGTGGGCTAGTGATGGGTAGTGGGATGATTTAACGGGAAGAGAGGCCCACGAAAGACGGCCCAATGGGCCAGATAGTTACAGGTTGGAACGAATCAAAATGGGATGATATAATCAAGACGGTTACCGCAAGCAAGTTCTAGACAGAAGGTTGTTGTAAGACCGGTATAAAAGATTTTTTGTTGGGGCAGAAAAGGATCTCTTTTCCGATACTCTGAAAAGATGATGAAAAAAGAAACTCTTGAATTAAAGTTCATTTTTACTTTTCAAACTCGTGTATATTGAGTGGTGATGTTAAGATTTGGGATATTTATTGTTGTACAACCTCATTTACTCAATTGACATTAATTAACCCAGCTTACATCCCAAATTTGAATCGCATCAATTTTATTTGAAAAGAAAAAGTCAATATTCAGCCAATTTGAAACAAAATCATCATAGCTTCTTAAGTAACTAAAAACAAATATATTAAAATTTTAACTTATAATCCAAATCATAAAAATGCATTAATCCTTATCCGATTATTTTAGCCGCATAATTCCTCCACAAATATACACTGGAAGGGTTATTTGGACTCTTTTTGAAGTTCTAAATCTTCCTCCACCAACTCTTAAGGATTAGTAACATTCTAAAATATAATACTTTTAACTAGCTTAAAAAATCCAAGCAACATATTAAAAAAATTAAATAATAATTATTAAATAAAATTTTTAGTCAAAGAATTCTAAGAAATAACCTATCTCAACCGTATAGTATGCAAGTTTAACATGGTGCAAGAGGTGAATTAAGCCTAAACCTTGACCTAATAAGGAGAAATGAAATGTCAAGGTTATGGTAACATGTTATTTTTGTAAATTATAAGATACATCATAGCTAAAGAATACAGTAATTTAAATTTATAATTTTTAAAAAATAAAAATAAAATCGATCAAATATTATTATTTTACAATAACTTAGCATTCAGAACTCTATATTTAGAAAAGTTAATATTCATGAATCATAAAATTTCTATGGCTTTCTTTCTTTTTCTTGGTTAGAGAAACTACCTAGAAAAGATACTCCTCTGAAACCCATTGATATTGCATACATGCCAAGAACTGATACACTCTACCTCGGAAAAACTCCATGCTTTCTAATCTATGAAAATATAATATCATTTGTTTGCAATTATCTTACAGATAATGTATGTATTCTAACAACGACCTGGCTCGGGTAAAATTAGAGATATTTCAAATATCTTTGTTCTCATTAAGGCTCGACTCTATTTTTATTACATCAACTAGCCAATGTTTGTGATTTATTGAAATGTCCAACAAGTCCAGTATTCCACAACCGTTATATATCAAAACATTAACGTTGAGACAAACTCGTTGATTCAAAGGTGAGATGGTGTGTCTTCAAGTTAATGTCAGATAAAACTGTTCTAAATTTTCAGATTCACTTTGTTTTACGTTCAATTCTATAGTAATGGAATCGTGTTACTCTCATTACTAGTAATTGAAAATCTCCTTCTAAGATTTGCAGCAAGATATTGGGCGAGGGGGGGGGGGGAGAACCCTTTCTAAACAAAGGGGAAGGTTAATATAAAAATTGCCAACTAATCAAAGGTTTAATTATTATCATGTCTGTGTTATAAATATACAATTACAAATAAATCAACCAAAGTAATAAAAATTAGACCTATGACATTTTCAAAAAGAAAACTTAAAAAACACCTAAAATATATCAAATTTCATATCATTTAACAGTTTACTAGTATCATATCCATTTTGAAGTTAATAACAGAAGAGTTTAATTTGATCTATTATCTAAATACTAATAGATTCAGATGTTTTCGATTAAAGACAGACTAAATTTTTAACCTTTTCTTTGTGGTTTATTATTTGATATAAAAATTTGATGCTACGAAACTATAATTTAATAGAAATAGAAATTGTATTCCTTTTTTATATTCAAATAAATAAAACCTTCTTTTATCTGACAGTGAATTGAGTTCTATAGGGAAAAAAAATGATGGAGGTCGGCACATCATAAATTAGGCCAGATACCTAAATACTTGAAAACCATTCATAGTTTGATGCGGTTACGAGGAACTCATG
>JAOVVI020008808.1:0-13979 GCA_028571085.2 Nepenthes alata
TTTTGTCCATGAATAAAATCAAACAAGTTTAGGTTAGCCCATGGACTATATAATTTTAAATTATTTTATTTAAAAATTAATATTTATATCAAAATATACCTAAAAGCATAAATTATTATAAAAATATAAATTTTTTTTAACTGTAATCACTTATAATAATTACATATTTTGACCATATTCTACAAAATTTTAGATTAGATAGACAAAATATAATAAATGAAAGACAGATGCTGCATGCAATTTTAATGATGTATAGTTTAGACACATAATCAAACCAGTTAAAAATTAACTAAAGTATAAAGCAAGGTTGGCATAACGAAAAAATGAAGAACAAAAATGGATGGACAAAGTGGGACGAACAAAATTTTGGTTACCGAACATGAGGCTGACTCACCAAAAATATGGAAAACAACAAAAAAAATTTCTGATATACCAAACGTGCGACGTCAGCACCACTCACTGTTGTAAGCATTTCCATGGCTACAGCTCCAGGGGCCCCTTAAGCACTTTATTTTCAATAATAAAACCTCATTGTCTTCCACAATTTGCTCTAAAACCCCACCATTAACAAAGCTTTCATGACTTTACTTTTCCCTGTCTCTTTCTAGCTTGCTTGCGTGCCTTAAATCCTAGCTTCGAAGTCTGAAGAGACTATCGAATTCGCCTTTTTCTTCTTTTAACCTTCTTCCATACATACATACATATACATATACATACATATATATATGTATATATGTATTTATTTATTTATATTGTCTCCCACGGTTTGCTGTAAAACCCCACCATTAACAAAGCTTTCATGACTTTACCTTGCCCTGTCTCTTTCTAGCTTGCTCGCGTACCATCAATCCTAGCATTGAAGTCTGAAGAGGCTTTATCGAATTCGCCTTTTTCTTCTTTTAACCTTCCATACAAGAATATATATATAAATATATATGTAGAGAGAGAGAGAGAGAGAGCTGCTTGCTTAATTTTAGTCTTGTTATGAAGAGGGTTTTATCGAATTATCTGCTTTTATGGTTCTGATCTATGTTCTTGGCTTTTGGGTATCTGGGGTTTTGATATCGGGGAATTTTTCTTAAGGATTTTTTGGGTGGGCGAATTATGGGAGCTGAAGGAGGAGTAGGTAGGGCAGAGGATGAGCAGAACTCTTCAGAAAATCAACAGGCACGCCGAATGGAGAATCAACAGGTTTCCTGTGTTTTTTCCTGAGTTTTCAATCAACTGGTTTGATGAATTTCTTCCTTTTTTTTTGGTTTAAGAATTGCTTTCTATTTATTCAAATTTGAGGAGGTTGTGATATTTTATAGCGCTTGCTTGTTCATGTAGTAAGTCGTGTCAATGAAGAGAGTTTCTGCTCTGTGTGATGGACAATCACGTCAGAGTCAAGATGGCTTAGTTAATCAAACTAGTTTAACAATTTCTGGGTTTTTGTTCCTTTTTTTTACATCTAAAATTTTTAGTCAAAGAACCAAAAATTTTGGAGCTGAAAATTGAAGGTTTCTAATCCTTGAATTCAAAGAGAAAAGCATCAGAGGGAGTTTGGATAGTTTTGGTCTCCTCTGGCAACTGATTTCGTCTATGCAATAATGGGGATTCAGACTCACTTAATCCGCGTGCTTAGAGTAGTATAACCACTTGAATCTAGTTCTGCCGAAAAGATGGCTTAAAATACAGTCTTTTGTCATGGAATCTTTCAATCACACCTAAACCGGCCTAACATATACCATTGGCTCTATGATATGCACACATAAATATAGGTGTATATACATAAAAACAGGTATAAACCAAATCAAAGTAAGCTTTTTCCCAAACTAGGGTCAGTTTTTGGGATTCTTTTTCTTTGTTTCATTCCATTGTATGCTGAATATTTAGGTCTCTAAACCATGTCATATGACATGCACATGATGATCAATTGCCTTCTGCAACGGAGGGTTACATTTCAGAATTCTTTGAGCATGTTAAATTATTACATTCAAGGAGAAAATAAGTGAAAAAATCCATTTTGCTGGCTTTTAAGAGCTAAGAAATGTGTTTAAGTTGATCATGATGTAGAAACGATAAGATGATAAAAGAAAAAGATGCTGTTTTAGCTGTGCTGAAGCATATGATATAACTTCTAGTCTTGGTGAACTTAGCCTTCCACATGGAGTATTAGGTTCTCAAGTTTACTACTATATTAGGAGTTCCTTGCTCTATGCATATATGACACTGGATGGTAGTGTGATAAAAATGAGAGTAAACAAGAACTGATTCCAAAGGTCTCAATCCCAATGCTAGATGTCCCTAGAGCAGGCTTTTCAGCCAGAAGACAAACGTCACTGTATAGGAAATTTGTTAATGATTCAAAAGCGCCCTTCACACATTGCTGAGATACTATTGATAATATGATTTTAAGTTATCTGTAAAACTGTGCATAAATAAACTTCTGTGAATTGATTCAGCACAATCTCTACTAACTAGGAAAAGAATTTACACTAGTTTTACTAAGAAAAAATAAAATAAAATTGGCCTTGTCCGGAAAAAGGGGCTTGATCAGGGATAAAACAACCTTTTTGGACCTTGAAATTAAGGAACGTTAGAGTTTGCTCTTTTGTTAAGTCAAAACTCGTCTCAAGACCTTTCCATTGATAGGCTGCAGCACGTGATTCACCCCAGATCAAAAGTTGTGAATTCTTGAAGTCAGGCCCCAATTCTGTCCTTTCCTTCATTTCTCATTTTGTTCACCTTCTCCAAGTATTGCAGTGCAGCCGGTTCTACATCAGTATATGTTTGTTACAAACTGTCATATTTTATATGTATTATGCTCTTTTCTTAGGTGGGGTGCTTGCTACAACCTGTCATATGCTAATATGTATTATGCTTTTTTTTTTGCAGGTTCGGGTCCCTACTGAAATAACAGAAGAAATCCCACCCGGGGAGTACAGGAGGCCACAAAACCTTGTCCTAGAGATACCTTCGAGAACTATTGAGAACCCTCTAGAAGATTGTATGAGAATAAACATGCCCCCAATGCCGAGCCCAACTCCTAAAAGAGTGAATTTTTCACCAATGCCTAGCCCCAGCATCGCTAAAATGAACATGTCTCCGAGCCAGTCTTCATCAAAGGAAAAATCATCCTTCAAACGTCTTCTTCCAAAACTAAGTTTCAAATTCCGTTCTCCTACTTCAGAGATTGAGAAGGCTGCGATGCTAGCTCTTGGATCTTCGTCATTGGCGACACGGGAAAGGTCCTCTATTTCAAGGACATTGTCTTTTACAAAGCTTTTCACACCCAAAAAATTTGATCGAACATCGTCTCTGCCTGATAAGTGGATCTCACATTCAAATCCGGAGTCAACTCATGGAAGTTATGTGAGTTTTTATGCCTTCAACAATTCTGCTGCTTCTCCTCTCCCGTGTCAAATAAAATCTGCCATTAGTTTTTATGGAAAATCTGAAACTTTCATGTTCATCAACTTTATCTATTTTCTAGTTTCTAATTTGTTGTTTGGTCATGATATTTGTTTACTGAATAAAGAAACTCTTGACTATTTCAAACTGATTTTGATCTTGGGGGAAAAAAAAAGTCCTTTTCCCAAGGATTCTGTCAAACAGAAATCGAGAATGAAGTTTATTGCCTTGGATTTTCTGCTTGCTTTTAAATATTCTGAAATAGAAAGTTCTGACATATAAATTCTTGTAACTCATTCAAGTCACTTGATGCCATGAATGAAAATATCGGTCTCAATATTAGATATATCAGACAATATGTCTTAGTGTCGGATATATCTAAAGAAAAAAAATAAAAAAATCATAAGTTGGCCAAATTGTATCAGCTAATATTTTTAGTATTGGCCAATATATCATAACCAATACGGAAACATATTATAATATTGTCATAGTATTGAAAAATATCGGTATCGGGGACTCGATACTAATATATATTGGTCGATATTTATATTTATGCTTGATGCCCTTCTTTATTCGCCCAGCTAATGAGATGGAAAAAGACAGAAGGATAAGAAGCTTGGAAGAGAACGGCATGGGTGTGAAATCCTATGCCAACTTTGCATTGGCTTGTTATGAATGGAAGAAGAGCATCACGTGGCAGGCTCTGGTTGGCCAAGATGACCCTTAATGGATTGGAGAAATTATCCTTTGGAAAGGAGGTCTTGACTTCAGGCCATGGATGAAAATATCGGCATTGGTATTGATCACAGTATATCGGTATCGGACACAATACATATTAGTATTAGATATGTCAGAATAATTTTTTTTATAACTGTAAGATGATAGGATTATATTGGCCAATATTTTGATTATCGGCTAATATATTGTGGTATATCACCGATAAAGAAAATATTATGGTATCGAAAAATATTAGTATCGGAGTATCGATACATATCTACCGATATTTACATTTGTATCAATACTTTTGGTTAAGAAGTAGTAAAAATGTTGTAATGGGCACTAGCCTTGCTCAGGGCTTTAGAGTTTGTAATCTTGCAAAATCTAGGAAATTTAGTCAATTGTTATGCCAAATTTTTAGGAACAATAAAGGGATTATTCAGCACATGAATCTCCCACTATGCACTGGGTCTAGAGAAGAGTTAGGCCATTATTGAATCTATTGCACGTGGTCTTACCGTGCATAATATAACAGAGTTTTTATTTCTCAAACCCGTAACCATCAGATTACACGACGATGACTCTACTTTTATGCCAAGGCACCAGGTCAAACCGTTTAGGAATAATGGTTGTACCAAAACTGGCATCTAATAGACAAAGGTAGTTTCATGGTATTTTTGTTTGGCATCACTTAATTTGTCTGTATCATATGCCTGCAAAAATTCTCTCTGATATTTATATATGCTGTACTGTGTCTGTAAATTCTGGACAGACAGAGCTTTATCGTTTTACTTGACCTGCTAACATTAACAAGACAGAAATGATATTGATGTTAACCTTGTTAGTTTGTTTATCATCTCTTATCTTAATTGTCCTTTATTTAATAGTCATCAGGTCCATCTTTTGAGATTAAGTGTGAATAACATTTGGCTATTAATCGTAGATTGTGGTTTAGCTCGCGTTTCAATACGCTTAAGCTGCTATTTAGAGTTTACCCTGCACTAGAATATCATTCACATCTGTACACATGGATGAAAATATCGATATTGGTATCGGTTGCGATCATATTAGATAATACATTTCGGTATCGAATATGTGCTAATATGTCGCGATATTATCATGGTATTGGGATTTCGATACCAATATATATTAGCCGATATTTGTGTCAATTCTGTAATAATCAATCCTGTACTTGATTCTTGCGAAACTCCGACTTTTCAGAAGCGACCTGTCCAAGTTCCCATTCATCGATCGCGTTCTGTTCCTGTGCTTGACCAACATGGAAAGCAGATAGATTTGAACGGTGGAGTGTTTCGTGTAATCCCAACTACTCCTCAAGCCAAAGAGGGAATATGCTCAGCTTCAAGTGCCAATGCAATAACTGCTGCTGGTATATTTTTTCTCCTTACTTTCGGTATGTTGAAACATCCATAAATATGAGTAACAAACATGATGGCTTAAGTTAAGAGTTGGAGTTTTGATCAGCCAAAAAACTAAGGCCCTCTACAAACCCATTGGTTTGACAAGCTCCGTGCAAGAGAAATAATGTGACAATTGTAACATTGTTAATGTTATTATTATTTTTGGGTAAATAGGAACCGTCCTGGCAGGAAATCAAGGTAGCATGGTGGGGCAGATTTTTTAATCTGATTTCAGATGGATAATGTTCTTGATCGGTTAAATAAAATATAATGATCTAATCTTCACAGCATACAAAATGTATGTACATAAAGTTGATGAACATATACCGTTCTAACAGCAGTGAATATCCACAGTAATCGTCCAGTCTCTGGTATTTAAACAAGTATCTTAGTCTTATTTTTGCTCTTAGTGGGTTTTCACTAAAAGCCACTTATGAGCAAATGAGGAAGATTGCCTTTCTAGATGGGTGCTAGCACTGCAAGGAGGGACACTGAGACGCCTTCAAGTGTAGCTGAGCCTGCTCCTCCTCTTTTCACCCTTGGATTGAATATTTACTATATAAATATCCTTCAGATAATTTTTTTTTTAAATTATTAATATCTATTGAATGTAAAATCCAAATATAGAAACAAAATAAGAAAACTATTTAGAGAATTATTTTTAGGTCCCAAACATTACCCATTGGATCCCCCTCATCCAATGGATGAGAAGGGAGCTGCATCACCTCATCCCTTGACTCACTTGTGCCACCATGAAAGCCCTTGTAACTCGTTATTAAATTGGTTATTCCTACCATCATTGTAATGGAGTCATTTGGGTCCCTCCCTTGGAAATGACAGAGCTAGTTGGCTTTCTCCATTTATCTCTGGATGGGGTCCGGACCATGTGGAACCATGGGAGAGAATGAGCCGCCCACATTGGCTACCCCACTTTGTTGCAAAACTCAGGGCCCTTTTTGGGCCTTTTATGGTCCAACTATAAGCAATAACTTGGTCCATAAATCTCGGGTCCAATTATGTTAACCTTTCTTCACTATGCCTCTAAACCCTTTTTGGTCTTTGTAAGCCCACAGCATGATTATTGATACAATTCGTAAATTCCAATATGCAATCACAAGTGTGATTCTATAATGGGTGGCCCATTAGATTCATCATAAAGTTAGCTGCTCATAAAATGTGGAATCTTATTCAACTTAATAAACAACCTTAGTTATTACCAGATTGACTTCGATTTCTCTTAAAATTAGTCATTCATAAGAACTAATTAAGTGCTACTAATAATGAGTAATAGTTAACTTATATCATGACCACCCATATGAAGTAAATTAAATGACTATACATGTAAGGCACGTACCCGTAAAAGCTTCCATGCAATTCAATCCTTCTATCAATCTATGCCTCGAAGAATTATTTGTTGATATGTATCAAAACATAGAATAAATGAATTGTTCGATGGAATAATTCTTATTGTACCTTAGCCAAGGATTCCTAACTAAATCGATTAATTACGTAGGGCATCTCTTTTTTCTTTTTTTTTCCTGGAGTGAAGGATCATTTATTGGTAACTCATATATTTTTTTTTTTGGTAAGTATTGGTAACTCATATATAACCCCCTATATTTATCATTTCACCCACTTCATTCTATCAACTACTGAACACATATCAGTAACGTCAAAGTACAACAATCCACACATAATGTACTAAAATGAGATCAAGTTTAAGGATTATTTGCACAACTTTTACACAAGGAATCTTGTTTGACACGTAGAGAGAACTTCCACCCAATATTGCCTCAATTGAGTCAATTTAGTAAGTTTTTTAACTAATTAACATTTGTACACTAGTCATAGTTTCATTAACACCAGTGACCATAAGCTCATTCACACCACCCCTTTAATAGGTTGGGTAATATTCACCTGTTTATCCAGATGACTAATATTGTAGTGTAGCGATCCTATGATCAAGAATATTTAAAATGACAGCTTACAAGCAATACGATTTTATCAGGATTTTATAATTACATTGCTATAATCTTGGAATTTTATCTTGTAACTAAATAATAGGACTATATGTGATATACGAAAATGCCATAAAACAAACTTTTGATTATTGCTGGAATAATAATGTACACTAATAATCACCCATTGCACCCTATACTATTGCCCATTGGGCATACTACTAACATTTCCCATCCCTAACCTTAGGCTAGTAGGAATGGGGTGATGCTCGATATGTCGTGACCCACAAGAGCCATATATCACGTAAGCCAGCGGACTTGAGTTGGAGGACACTAGGGCCCAAACCCAACGTTTCAACCTGTGCCTGCTGTGTGTTACATGTATGACAACATTAATGCCCTCAGAACTCGTATATCATGATTCCTTGTGATGATGCTGAAACTTATAATACTAAGCCGGATTCCATATCTGCAGTTAAATCATCCCTGAACCAAGATCATCCAATGGTCAACAATTTGTGAAAGATCAAGAATCTTTGAAATTGCTAAATCAATGTTCAAATTTCAAAGCCGAACAGAGGAGATCACCTAGATTTATAAAGAAGTAATCCTAGTCCAATATGCATTCAAATCAACTTTGTAACTACTAGAGACTGAAAAACATGGACACTCTTCCAGGGTTAAAGTGTCAGTGGCTGACACATATCAGACATCGACATATGTTCAACATGCTTCGTTAAGTGTCCAAAAATTTTTAATTGTTTTAAAATTGTAACATGCTTCAGTAACGCGCTTAGGACACTTCTAGACACATTTTAGATATGGTGAGTACACTTTCGGATATGATTTGGACATGCTTGGGATACGTTGGATATATTTTGGACATGTTTTTGTTTAAAATTTTTGCTTATATTTTGTATTTCTTAACAATTATAAAGTATAAAGTGGTAAAGTTAAAATGTCGATATTGATTGATACATAAAAAATTTACTATATTAAGTTTTGTCTTAATTTGTTAAATTATATCATTATTATTATTCTATTATAATAGTCTATTGAAGATTTTATAGTATAACCAATTTTGTTTGTTTAATTGTATAATTCATTTGAGATGTTTTTGGTGAAGAAATAAGAAATATGCATATTTATTGCTGGCTTAGGATATAATAATATTGTTCATTAATTAGAAAAATAATATATTAAGATTTTAATTGATGTGCTTCCAATGTGTCATGCCCTCATTTCTAAAGAACAGTGTAGTATCATGTCAGTGTTGGTATTATATTGGTGTTTATGTCTGTTTCCATGTGTCTTATACTATCGAGAGAGTTTTCTATTCCAAAGGGCCATCCAGTTCTTTCCTTAGTACTTCATGTTATGCTGATAAATTTAGTTGCAAAAGAGCAAACCATAGACATGCATAAACTTGCATAGGAGATTTGATTTTGACAACTAAGAACACCTGAAGGTTCGCAACATATAGATAATATTCATTCGGATTAGATCCTATAGTACAAATAATAAACTAAAAATTGCAATGTGTATCTACTAAAATCCAATGACTTAGAACATAACTAATTTGTAGTTTTAAAGTTTAGGTCGTAAAAAGTATTGAACATATGTATATGTTGCTAATTAGAAATCGATGGCTGGAAAATGGCATGTGGCATAAATTTCTATGAACTATGATCCGAGATCAGTCGTGTTATGTGGTTATCGATGAAAATATTAGTAACAACATTAGTATTGGACGTATTGGGTACAAATACTTTCTTCGAATTAGATTAAGAGGTAAATATCAGCTCATATATCCAAACATATTGATTATTACATGATATTTTGAATATTGACTGATATACAGCCGATACAATTGTATATTGCAATTTTGTCAGAGTATTGAAAAATATTGGTACGGAGGCCTGATACCGATATATGAGTTAATTATTTGCATGCCAGTTAATATTCTATTACATGTTCTTATAGAATCAATGTTGAAATCATTTGCAGGAACAAATAGATATTGCTGGTACAATTATCAAGGCTCTTATATTTTCATGATCAATTGCCCAACTTCCATTTTTTACGGACACTTTTAGTAAGAGAGCCATATCTTTTATGTCTTCTACCTATTGAAAAAACACAGACAATTGGCATTAAGTGGACAAGCAATCAGGCAATAAAATATATAGGTATTGGATATTGTTTGGCAAATTTTTTTTTATTGTGACCATATCAAAAGTGAGCTATATACTAAAATATAATCATCTTTAATAATTGTTTTACTTGGTGACGGAGTTTCAGTCAATTTTATCAAATTAGTTTTAATTTCCTTTAGAGCTAGTGAAAAATACTCAAAAATTGTGATCTAAATCTTATTAGAAGATTTAGAATTTTTGATACATTTAAAACGTGTAAATTTAAACTTTTGAGAGGGAATCAAAATAAAAAAAAAAGGATTGTACATATTGGGTAATATATTGTAATGTCACCATTGATATAAATATCGGCCAATATATATTGATATTGGGGCTCCCGATATTGATAGCTTTTGATATCGTGATAATATTACGATATATTTTTGTATCGGTGATATATCGCAATATATTGGCCAATATAATCCTGTCAACTTATGATTTTTTAAAATTTTTTTCTTTTTGACATATTCATTACCTATATGTATTAGCCATGTTCGTTATTGATACAAATATTGATAACGATATGATCATTACTGAAGTCGATATTTTCATCCATAGATGTCATTGATTTGGTGATAGATTGGGATGTGTTTTTAATACCATCTCTATGGAACCGGTATTTTCATCCATGTAGTATGACTTTCTCTTTGACATGGCCTTATTGCTTACCACTTATCTTATTTCCATGCTTTAGATGAAAGCAAGGATGATGGCGAGAACATCCCTGAAGAAGAAGCAGTTTGTAGAATTTGCTTTATTGAACTCGGAGAAGGGTCGGATACCCTAAAGATGGAGTGTAGCTGCAAAGGTGAACTTGCTCTGGCTCACCAAGAATGTGCTGTGAAATGGTTCAGCATCAAAGGTAACAAGATTTGTGATGTGTGTAAACAAGAGGTTTCCAATCTTCCTGTTACGCTTCTACGGATACAAAATCCCGAAGCCCGAGGCACCCTAGGAAACCGAGCTCAAGCTGATTTTGCTAGCTACAGGCAAGTAAAAGCACAGAGGCAGTGGAACGAATACCTAGAATTTTTACAGATTCTTTCATAATATGTGAGACTACATAATATATTAACATTGCTTTGCTTATGATATTAACAAATTCATTTTGTAACTAGAAATAATGAGTTAATGGAGCCTTAATTTCTCATGCTTGCCCCTCTCCCTATTTCGACCATTTGATGGTTAGGATTAGAAGTTGGGTGGATCAATGGTGGAGATTGAATATTCATTTACAATTAACTTTTAATTCTAACAATTCGGTGGATGTGAGACTCCCCACTAGGAGGACCATAATAGCTCTTTGTAAATTTAGTTTGACCGGATAAAAATATCGGTGTCTGTCGTGGCCGTATCAGACAATATTTATCACAATATTGATTGGTATATTGGAACCTGCGGTTTTTGTCATGATGTTGGTAAATACCTATTTCAGGGGGTCGATATTGATATGCTTTAGCTGATATTTTATATATTGATTGATATTTTGTCCAATAAGATGAAGCTTTATCTTGATAGCATCTATTGATATTCAAATTTTATTGATCTTTTCAGAGTTTGGCAGGATGTACCTGTTCTTGTCATTGTGAGCATGCTTGCTTACTTTTGTTTTCTGGAGCAGCTCTTGGTAAGTTGTTTTAATTCTTTTTATTCTCTCTCTAAAAAATCTCTGTTGGATCAAAAGAAACCTCAAGTGAATAACGGATAGAAGTATTGGTTGACATTTTGAAATATTGACTAATATGTATTGGTTTCTAGAGGCATTGATACTAATATTTTTCGATTTAAAAAAATTATAATGTATCAATAATACATTATAATATATCGGCCAATATGATTGATGTATAACTGCGATTTGTGTTTTTTTACTTTACTTATTTATAGAAATCTAAATTCACATATTTTAGATATACCTTAAGTCCTAAAATTTCTAAGAAGTCTAAATACTAATATCTTATTTGCATAGATCCAAAAATTTTGAGATTTTTCAATGAACTAGAAGGATAAGAAGCTTCATTTTAATCAAATTGATTAAAACTCCTAAAATAGGTAAACATATGATTAAAAGATAATGAATTTTCAATATATAACTTACTTTTAACGTGGTCACGAGAAAATAAATATTTCCGTCTACGACGTTAGATACAAATACGCATCATTAGATACTGTCGTGATCGATATTGTTACTAATATCGATACTTATATTTTCATCCATAATGTGAGTTGATAGCTTAGTTGTCCACAAATAAAAAGATCTACTAATATGTATTGGTATTGGGTCTCCTAATAGCGATATTTTTTAAATCGCGATACGTTGATATGTTGATAATATATTGGTCGATATTTTCTTGTCAATTTACCTTTCTCAGAAGTTTTTTTTTTCTAAAATAAACAATACATATACAAATTATTTGATATGACCATGACAGATTCAGGTATTTTCATCCATGGTTTCTGACCAGAATTTCTTGTTCCTTTTTTGATGGATAGGTTTCTAAAATGGGTTCTGGTGCTATTGCAATCTCTCTTCCATTCTCCTGCATTTTGGGTCTCCTTGCTTCCATGACAGCAACAACAATGGGTGAGCTCATCTAATTTCGATCTACATTCATTGAAATTTGCTTTTAATATCTTCAATTTTCGAACTTGATTGTTATTCTGCTGTGAATTAATTACTCTATTTCAAACATATTCTTAGTGAGAAGAGGATGTGTGTGGATATATGCGACCATTCAGTTCACTATGGTGGTTCTCTTCGCTCATATTTTCTACTCACTGGTATGAGATTCCTGGCTCACTATACATCTTTCTTTGGATTCTGCTGTTGAGATCATTACAAAAGTGAGGGAGGGTTGAGACTAAATTATTTCTTTCTTTGGGTTTTGTTATGGTACTCCGAACAATTGAGATTATGGATAAAAATATCAATATCGATATCAGTCGGAGTTATATTAGTTCCGGAAGAAAAATTTCCTGAGAATCTTAAGATAATAGAAAAATATTAACTAATATATCGGCCAATATATCGCGATATTATCACAGTATCAGAAAATATTGATTTTAGAGGATACCAATACCAATACATATATTCTAATATTTGAATTATCGGAGGGGACTAAACTTATGCTCCCCTTCCAAAGGAAAATAAAAAATAAAGAATTGGTCGATACCTATTAGTTTTACTAAAGAAGTATATGGGTTAATATTTAAAATGTTGATCGATATATTTTAATCATGGATAAAAATATCAGTATCAATATTTCTCATAGCCTTATCGGCGGTACATATTAGTATTGGACATTTTAGACGCCATTTTTTATAGGCGAGAAAATATTGGCCAATGTGTTAAATATCGATAAATATTGGACACCTCAGCCTTAGACATTTCTCAATTTTGGAATCTAATATTGATATATGTCAACAAATATTTTAAAATATTCTCCCAATGTTGATATATATTGGCCAAGACCTTATTCCATACATTGGACGATCATTTAATTTTCCTTTGAGTGTTCCCATAGCATAAGCTTAAATTCCAGCCAAAAATATCGTTATTATACTGATTTGAACTTCAATTTTTGTTCTTCTTTTCGAAATGCAGCTTCAGGTGCAGGCAATCCTGTCAGTACTCGTCGCAACGTTTGTTGGTTTTGCTATAACAATGTGTGGGAATTCTGTCGTCACCGAGCTTTATCGGTGGCAGATGTGGCAGCGAGCTCATTCCAACCAGCAGCAAAGAGCTGCAGCCAGACATCCGAACCAGTCGCCCGAACCGGGTGCAATGGCACGCCAAAGTCCAAGCCATCAAGAAGTCGGCGGTCCAAGTGATGTGCACGATGCTTCTTTCCCCCCCGGATCATGAACCTTCAGGTAAGATTTATGTAAGTTTTATGCTGAAAAGCAGTGTTGAAGCTCGGAATCATCATATGGATAACATCGATTGACAGAGTTTCTCTCAAAAATCGAGGGAGAAAACAGGGCAAGAATTGGAAAAGCTCTCTGTTTAAAGGAAGAACTCATGTGAATCAACTAGGTTTGAACCCTTTTGTTCGTTTTTAGGGTTTCATTCGATTTAGCGTTTGTGTTTCAGGTTACTTGCTAGGGTTTTTTCATTTTAAGTAGGGGAGGACGGATCGGTGCAGAAGAAGAATCTGTAATCGTATTGGATTTTGTGTACTTTGGAGTGAACTGTATTGAGTGAGTGTGTTTTGTAATCAAAATATTTATCAAAAATTAAGAAGAAAATTTTGTAAAATTTTATTATATTCACTATATTTTATGATCAAAATGATAGA
>JAOVVI020008809.1:0-13978 GCA_028571085.2 Nepenthes alata
ACAGCCGGCGTGACCGGCGGTCCATGACAGCGACCAGCAGCGCGATGGCCCAAACACCGGGCGTTTTGGCGCCCAAGAATCCAAGGGGGGAGGGGCGTATAAAAACCCTCACACCCCACAGAGAAAATGACTTTTCACTTTGGGGACTCTTTCGATCGATTTGGGGTCTTGATTGAACAACGCTTCAGGCATCCTTGATCGTCTGCTTTCCTCTTCTCTAAAACGCAAGAGTGACGAGTCAGGCGGAGGATTGACTCATCTAGCCAGCTCGCTCACCATCCCGACATCCTTTGAGATCACGGGAAAGTTAGCCACCCATTGCGGTGCACTACGGAAGTCAGGCCTTCCATCACCTGCTCATTGCATTTTCACTGCATCACCGCACAGTTATTTTCGCGCTTCACAGCATTTCTCCGCGCACCCCTCTAGCGTGCGCCATTTCCGTTTATTGCGGGAGTTTGCTGACTTGAGCGTCGGAGCGGCTTCGGTGGGAGAAATCCTGCCGGTCCCCTTGACCTCTTGTTCGTTGATTGTGTTGTGCAGGTCCAGGTTCACAGAGATGGAGACCGGACCCTTCTTCCGGAGCGACCGCACGCTTAGGAATCCGAAGGCTCCCTAATCTGTACAACTTTGAGCCCGGGACGCAACAAAAATATATTATGCCATTTGGCTAATTATTAAAAAGACACATTTTATTTTACAAATATATATCAAAATTTATTAATTATCGATATATTTAATAATTATATATTCTAGTGTGTCTAGGCAGATTCTTAATTTCTTTTTATCTCAGGTCAAATAGCTCAATTATTTGATATTTTTCTACATATTTATAATTTATAATTTTTTTATTATTTTTTTAGTTAAATATATCTTATTTTTTACTATATCAGATGTTAAATCCAAATTTTAGATATGTTAACATGAGAAATTAGACAGTATATCTAACAAGTCATTCGTATATATATTTTAAAAAAGATTCTCAATCAACACTAATTGATAATTGATTGATTCATCAATTAAAATTTAATTTTTTATTTTATTGATAAGATTTTTTGACCGTTTGACTGTATTAAATTTTTAAATTTATAAAATAATTTTAATATATTGTATAATTTTTCTATTGTGAGATACATTGACGGCATATATTTATTATGGCTTCCAATATAAAATAGGCCAACTGTTGTGTGGGTACGAAAGAAAGTGATTGGTCACAAAAAGGGCAAAAAAAAAGAAGAAGAAAGGATTTTAATATGGGGGAGCAAGATATGGAGAAATTAAATTATTGGAAAAGTATTAATTTTCTGATAATCAATTCAATTATATTATAAAAAAATTATAATAAAATAATTCTTTCATAGAAAATTCTTATGAATAGAAGTTAAGGTAAACAGAGTAAATAAAGAAAAGAGAATTTATATATATATATATAAATATAAACTTGTTAGAATTCTCAATTTGCATTAATTATTATTAGCAAAAGATTAATCTTTCCATATGTAATTAGAACTACTAGTAAAATTAATTTACTTAGAAATCAATTTGAAATTGTTGCCTGAATCTGGTTCAAGTTCCATTCAAGAAGCATAATTAGTCAATTAAAAATGATATTATCAGCTCCTTGTGAATATTATAAAGTTTTAAACAATACATTATTTAAGAAAATGATTCAAACTTAATTAGTAATAAAATTCACTTATAAAAGTAATGAATCTAAGTTCAAAACCAATCTCAATCACTGATCATTCGGTAAATATATAAGCACCCTGCTATAAGAATCATAGCAACACTACTATTCTGGTTGTTGGCACAAAACAGAAGATACGGTGACTGGACGGACGGAGTACTCAAACAACAACAGAGTAGAACTCTCGGTCGGACGGCCAAAAGTAGAGATAGAACAAACAAGAGAAATATACACATGAGATTTAACGTGAAAAAACTCTTCTCAACTAAAAAAAAAACTACCAAAGAATACACTATAAAGAATAATTGTTTACAAGAGTGTTAGCTACACCAAACCCAAACAAAGAAAAATAATCACTAAGTGTATATCACACAACCTCTCTCTAAAAGTATATATATATCTATCTCTATCTTTACAATAAGGCTGCCCACAGCTCTCTCAAAACTCATTGAAAATGCTTGCCGTCGCACACGCACACAAGGGCACAAGCCTTTATATACACAAATGGCCTAATGGTCAGCCAGCCACCCTATTACCAGTAAGGTGGTAGGATCACGCCCCCTAGGCCTGCCATGGCATGCGCACAACAAGTCCTCGTCCGTCTTGACAGGCTTCTCGGACCACTCCAAAGTCCGCGTCCATTTTCCCCAATGGAGTCCGTGGACAAAGATACTACAAAAGGAGTGACCCCAACACTTGTGTGGTGTTAAATGCAACTGGATGATATAATATCCATTTATTTATCCATACTAATGGCCCCATATAAAAAAAATGATAGAATATCCAAAGCCAAACATTTATCATTTAAAAATTTACACCTAATTTTCCTCTGTAGGCAACAATGAATTCAATCGTCTTCATCAATACGACTTCTGCAAAGGGGAAAACAAAAATGGCAGAGCATTCATGAATACAGCTGTGGCCAAGGTGATGTTTGACCACACAAGGTGTACTACAACATGAGAGCTATTATGGTCTTCCAAGAAGTAGGCTCCCATGTTCACCATCAGTTCTAATATATTAGAAGTTGGATAAATAAATTATACAGGAAGGACCATAACATTACTCTTACAACAAAGCTACCAGATTCAATAGCGAAAGAAGCACACGACCATTTATTTATACAGCTGTCTGCTCGAGCAAAATTACACTATTACAAAAGCGAGCTATCTTTCGAATGAGAGGCCAAAGGGCAACGATTGAGATAAGTTTTCAGAACTATAATATCAAATTACAACAACTTCAATATGTTAAAGTATAATCTTAACAAATGGTTTACACACTTCGAAAGGAAGATGATAGATTACATAAAGATATGGATCATGTCCGGATACCCGAGAGCTCTTCCTCTTATTTCTTTCCATTTCCCTTCGATGAATGAGTTAGAAGTTTCGTATATCGGACCCCAGCATTGGATTTTGGGTTTTAACCCAAACCAGTGTGTACAGACTCAGCAATTAGCCCCTGGATCAGATCATAACCCAGGGTTAGATCTTATGTTTATTAAGCATTCGCAATAAGTTTATTTCCATTGGCATTCTTGTACTGAAGATAAATAAAATAAGAAATTATGCATTGAGTAGGGGCCCGGTAGAATAGATAAAAAGCAACTTAGGATGAATACCTGCTGCTTTTGAATTAACTTCATGAGAATTTCTTTCTTTGGATGAAATTAAGGCTGTTTTTCAGAGCAACATGACCTGATATGCTTCCTTGCTTTGGCCTGTGGAAAAGCATCAGTTCCTGCACAGCAGTCCGAGATTATTAAAAAGAGAAGCATATGAGTTAAAATCTCATAAAACGAATTTCCACAATAGGGTATTCAATTATTAATTTTTCCTCCACCTCGAGAAAGAAAAGAAGAAACCGATGTTTCAAGACAATTTTTTTAAAGAGTTTTACACTTTTTTTTACAGTTTATAAGCGATAGAGTTATTTCCTTGTGAGTTAACAATCACTGATTCAAATCGTGAAAATAGTTTCCTCTATAATGCAAGGTAAAACCACTTACAATAAGCCCAAAAGTGACCAACTGTTCCCTGTACCCCATATATAATCAAAGCTTCATGTACCAGGCCACATTTTAATTTCTACACGGCAGTTTTGCAGTTTATAATATGCAATTGTACGGGAATTCAAAATATAAATGAATAAACAATGAGGGAAGGAGAAAGAAGAGGTCTGTAGATAGGAAAACTGAAGATCTATGCGTCTGGGCATCTACAGTCCACAGCCTTGAACAATCATCAATGCCATCCAAGTTACTTCCGGTGAAATTACTAGTTCTGTGCATAATTTAATGCCCCACAACCAGAATTTCTGGTACAACTACTGTAATAATGTTCAAATCACAACAGAAGTTAACACAATTCGTATTTTAGAAACCCATTTGAAACCCGTAGAAGATGGATTTAAGTTCTTATTGATCAACTTTGGTTTTACATCAGGCACGGTCAAGCCAGTTTGCACTATATCGGGTTTAATTTTCATTTTTTTCCATAGTTTATATGTCAACTAAACTTAGTGAGACACTGCAACATGTCATACTCCACAAGCAAAAGCCAGGTTGATAAGAGTTCTTAGTGTCACATATAAGTGGAACTTCCTTTCTTTGAATAGCTTAACCATGAAGCTAAGCTAAAAAATTTTGCAAGGCATCTCTCTATGATCTTGTATTAATAAATAGTAGAGCCTTGCATAAGCTTCAATTGAGTCAAAATTTCCCTAAAAACCAGGAATGTTACAAATGTGTCACAGTCACAGATAAAAATATTGACCGAGATACTTTTCGATACCACGACAATATCATAATATGTTACTATATCAATGATATATATTAATATATCGATCGATATAATCTTATTAGTTTACAATTTTTTAAATTTTTTTCTTCCGTTATATACAATACAATTATATATTATCAGATATTGAAATTGCTATAACCAATATCAATATCGATATTTTCATCCATACTCTTAGCCAACCTAATGGCAAGACTATGTGGACTCAAAAGTCCGGGCAGAGGTATAGGATTTGAAAAGGATATCAAGCACGGAATGTAATATCAATATTGGGCCGTAGATAGTAATATTTTCTAACACTACAAAAAAAAATATATATGTTGGGATGTATCCATGATATTAAAAATATCGGCAAATATTCTTGATATTGGATCGATATTGATTGACATTTCTTTGCTAAATTTCTATTTTCAAACTAAAAATTGCAACCAATATATCCGATATTAATACTTATCACTTGATATGACCAATACAAATACCTATATTTTAATCAATGGTATAACAATAAGAGGGGGTTTTGAAGCTCATAAATAGGTTTAAGAGGCTTTGTTTGGTGGGGAGCGAGGGGGGGGGGAGAGGATTTGACAATGATTGAATCCAGGCCGTTGATTTGGCCAAGATACCTCAATTTCTCATAAAAAGTGGCTGTCCTATTTGACCGAAGGAACCAACCAATAACACTACTCCAAATTCCAGTCCCAAAAATAAGAGAGAGTAAAGTTGCATAAATAGTCAGTCCTGCCTCTGTAGTTTTAATCCAAGTGGTGATAATGAATCCCTTGCAAGTATGAACACCTGCACTCCCACAACCTCTGCACTTGCAGTCTAGACAGCTACAGCAGCAAGCAAAGCAATGGAGAAAGTGAGTGTCTTACTCTGCATTGTTTTATCAGAGCTTCTGCTGCTCAGCTATGCTCAGGAAACTCCACTCACACCCGCCATGTTCATTTTTGGAGACTCCCTGATAGATAATGGCAACAACAATAACATGTTCACTGCAGCCCGTGCAAACTATTTCCCTTACGGCATTGATATAGGGGGGCCGACCGGACGGTTTTGCAACGGCCTCACAGTTGTCGACTATGGAGGTAATTTGCGTATAAAATTCATACATCATAGTCACAATTTCTAGAAACAGCTGATCAGTTTTGCACTGACTTCATGTTTTTCCTTTTCCGGCACAAAATGAAGCATGTTATCTTGGGTTGCCGATAATACCACCATACCAGTCAACAACATCAATAGGAAGAAACATCTTGAGAGGACTCAATTATGCATCAGCTGCAGCTGGTATTCTCGATGAGACTGGCAGGCATTATGTAAGCTGCACAAAACCTTAGTCACTTAACCACAGCTTAAGATGCCACTGTTAAATTTGAGATATAGGATACAAAAAGTGATATACCCAAATTAAAGCAAGTGCTTATTTACCTATCAAAATAAATAAAAGGGAACGTTCCAATTATTTAAGCTGAAGATACTGGCAGCTTGTGCTTCATTCTAGGTGGCATTGCCACAGGTTTTGTTATTGGTTCAAGTTCATAAGTGAGCTCATTCAGCTTTATTAAGATATAATCCTGACCAACATAAATGCCAATGAAGTCACAACTTACAAACCCAACATTTGATGCCTGTCTTCATAGGGACAACGGACAACATTTAATGGCCAGATATTACAATTTGAGGCAACTGTACAGCAACTGTCCCAATTCTTCCATGACTCGAATGATCTAGCTCAGTATGTTGCAAAATCAGTCTTCGTAATCAACATTGGCAGCAATGACTATATCAACAACTATCTTCAACCCAACAGATATGACAGCAGCATTTTCTACAGTGGAGAAACATTTGCAGATCTTCTCATCAACACTCTCTCTCAACAATTATCGGTAAAGTCTGGCTTAAATCTTGACTTCTTTTTGGAAAAATATCCAATGCATAATTGGCATTTTATTACATTTTTTAGAAACTTTGCCCCTTTTCTGAGAGTAAAGATGGAGATGGGGAAGCTGGTGGGAAATTGAACCCAGCACATTGGTATGACAAGTGGATAGCCAACTAAGAGGCCACCCTTGATTACCCACGAAATTTTGCTTTTTCATTCTTCTAGTATTTGCTATCTTCTTGAAGGGCAATTATGTCAAGACAATAAAAACTTCAAAAGCAATAACACTACAGAAATACTAGGTGTAAGTTCTTCATCAAGAATAAATCTAATTCCACAAGAATGAATCCACGTCTAATAGGAGGAAGTCTAATGCTGGTCTCGATTCCACTATCAAATACACTACAAAGACACTAGCATGACAAATGGGCAATGTGGAGTTGATGCTAACATTCTCCCTGTAGCAGATGATTACTAGATGATGCATAGAGCATTGTTCGAGCAGCAATGATTAACTCTTTATCAATCTTTCCAAACATCGTTGTCAATGAACCACATATAAACAAAGATAATAGTCTCCATACTGCCTGCATATAGTCTATGCTCGTATTTGGGTTATAGAAAGCCACTTCCATGAGGTAGTTGATTCTCTCGCAATAAGTAGAAAACAGAGAGAAAACAAGCCAATGAGGACCTACGTTTTGATCATCGTAAGGATCTCATTTGGAATGTCAGAAAAGGAATCGGCTGCAATTTATTACTCAGTCAGTTCCATTTATGCTTCTAACTACCTTTGCTATCCTGACCAGGCCTGCCAGACTCAGAAAAAGAGAGAGAAAGAAAATGATCAAATAATAAGGGCAGCATATAGCATATCAGCTCCTTTTTTTTCAAAGGAAATAAAGTTCACAATTTTGGATGCCAAAACAAAACTAGATATTAAGATATTAGAAAACAAATGCCTTTTATATGGAAGTAGAATAACATTATACTGGTCTGTTGAAATAACACAGCACTTTTGCAAGTTATTATAATATTGTTTTTAGTAAAGTAGTGCAACTAGGATTAAACTTCCTTTCTCCCTACGTGATTCCAAAAACATACAGTTTAAAATGAGGCAAGTTCAATAGACTAATAAGTTGCTTAACTAATTAGAGCTCAAAAAGAACTTAGCTAGTTAAGCATCACAACCAAACTGAAAAAAAAAGAAGCTTCTAACTAAGCAATACAAGTCAAATTCCAGTATCACACATTATAATACCAGTAATCATACTCAGGCTGATAGGGGGTTGCTCCATAACAAGGCCACAAGAATGATTAAGCTTCACAAACTATATTCAACTTAGAGCCTGGCCAAATAATCTCATGCCAATCAAATGTGTGCTGGTTCATTTAACAGCCCATACTGAGCATATTTTATTACTGTTTCCGTCACAGAACAAAATTACCTAAAACAAACTAAGTCATTCTTATTGTGTTATATATTTTTCCAGAGATTGTACAATCTGGGTGCAAGAAAAATGGTGCTGGTAGGAGCAGGTCCACTTGGGTGCATACCTAATTCATTATTCATTGCTCGCAAGAACAGTTGTGTTGATGAGGTGAACAGCTTAGTAATTCTGTTCAACAGCCGCCTCATTCAACTTACTAGCACTCTTAATCAAAGCCTTCCAGGCTCCACCTTTGTTTATCAAAATATTTATGATCGCTTCTCTGACATGGTTGCCAACCCATCCAACTATGGTCAGTGTCAACATTTTCCATGATCATTTCTCATTTAACAAGGGTACCCAGTTCCCAAATGCACTACTTACTCACTAATCACTGTTTCTGCTTTCTGTTATAGGGTTTACTGCAGCAGACAAAGCTTGCTGTGGGAATGGAAGAAATGGAGGGGAACTAACTTGTCTTCCTCTGCAGAAGCCATGTGGAAACAGAAATCAGTACATCTTTTGGGATTCTTTCCACCCAACGCAAGCAGCCAATGCCATTATAGCAAGCTGCAGCTACGCCCAATACGCCACCGATTGCGTCCCTATCAACATCTACCAGTTGGCACAACTATAAATATCCACTTCAAGTTGCGTCCAAGTATAATATCTGTTGTGATTCGTACTGGCTAGTAGGCTAAGGTAGCATGAAATAATTGTAACAAACCCTTCAACAATGCCTAACCCTAGCACTGGATGATGCTCTTCTACTAGAGAATAGAAAACTATGCCACATTTTCATATTAAAGTGGTCAATCATACAACAGAATAATTAGGAAAAGAAATGAAACAGCATAGAAAACAGGTCATTGCACAAGAACTTGAGTAGAATTACAGATCCCACACCTCCCGTGGAAGACATTATGTAAAAGCACCAATCCCAAAGACAGTTACAAGCTCAAGCAAAGTCTATCCTCCTATTAAAACTGCACCCCTGTAGAAAAATTGCCTTTTCAAAATGTAACCCACAAAAGATGGTTCAATCTAAATCCCAGGTCCAAAATGTCAGTTAAAATTACTCCAGCACAATATTGAAAGGATCTAGCCAGTTACAGAATGAAAAAGGCCTACAGCGATATGTTTCCAACCAGATCTACATCATTAAAAGCATATCAGCATAATTTAACTCTGTTAAGTGCAAGTTTGGTTGGTGCAATAGAGTGTTCCGTAATGGCACTAGAAACACATTGGAAATTGCTTTAATGGAAATATAGTACAACAATAACAATGTCTTAAATAACATTGGTGGGTCGGCTATATGAAATGTTTGGAACATCATCCTTCAAAACTGGAAAATGTTTGGAACCAAATTTCTTAGATTACAAATCTTTCCAGCGAATAAACTATATAATGTAATTTTATACATTTGAAAGTTACCTCCTATATACAAATTTAAGATTAGACACTGCAATAAGTTAGACCACATTGAGAAGGAAGTTAAGACTGGAGCAAACATGACAGCCTATGATGTCACATAATCAGCTAGCATTGGATTCTCATTCTAAAATGATACTGCTTGAATGGGAAAATCTTCCTATTACACAGACCTGAGACCTGCTCCCACCAATTAGACATCATAGGGTTCAATTCTGGATTGCAAAATCAGATTTTCAAAATCAAACATCCGAAAATGAATAATGAAAAAGACAAACAGTAGAGGAAACCATATGCCTATCTACAAGTCCCAAAGAACTTCAAACCCAGTGCTGCACATTTTGCAATATTGGCAAATTAAAAAATACTTTAACATACTGTTGCAAATTTTTCCTTTTACAAAAACAAGAAATGTAAAAGCATCTTAAGACTAAGAAAAGCTACCCTGTTGGTAACTTAAAACTGTAGTACAAGTAGAAAGGTTATAACTTTCACTGATAAGATTTCTTATTTTCTGAATGAAGCAAAAGAATTTAAAAGCATGTTAAGGTTCAGAATAGAGAATGGTATTCTTAGTTACTCTGCACACCATAAATACAGCAATTTCACCTTAACTCATGATGATCAAATCCACATCAATGAACCACTGAATTGACTTAGGATGAAAATTAATAAGGGGAAATTGCTACCGGGTAGCATTTTAACCTAATGACATTGACTGAAAGGAGCACTACTTCCTATGCATTAGTTCAAATTCAAAACACTGGGGCCCAACCTGTGGGCTAGAAAGTAACAAGGGATATGCAGCCACATAAGAACAACACTAATTTGAAGCATCCGTGGGAGGACTTCTGAAAATAAATGAGCACAGATAATAATGCATGAAGTTCATTGAGCAACCAGAAATGGAAACCAAGGAGATCCTTGCGAGTCTTGATCAACATAATCAACCAAATAAGCTTCCATAATAACAAAGCCTCATTTGGCACATTGAAAGTAGTCATAACAAAGCCAATAATAATGTTGAACAGAGAATGATAATATTAGTAAGTTAAGCAGAACATATAATTCCCCAAGTAAGTCCAGCAATTCATTTATTAGTCACTTCTTTTTAGGTCCACAATTCCATTGCACAGAGTTTAGTTTTATGCTTTGATTTATCAGTTTATTGTGAGAATAATGAGAGGGAGGATAGAGAGTTGCATGTGTCACAGAGAGAGGGAGGGAGAGAGACTGAAATGGGTCGTGGATGATTGCCCACACCCATTCTTTGAGATATACTCTATGTCACTTACAAAAATAACTTTACAGATAACACATATAAACAACTAAGATAATCCAAGGGGAAAACCTTCGTCTGACCCAATAAAAAGGTAAGAAAGGAGGAGCAGGTCCTCCAACATCCAGAACAAAAATGTATTGTGGATTATTTGTCCACACACTTTCTGTGATATTTATATATGCCCTATCACTTACGAAAATACCTTTACATATAAGGTATAAACAACTAAGATAATTAAAGGAGCAAATCTTCGTTTGACCCAGAAAAAGTACTAGAAAAGACTAAACCTTCCAAATATACATAATAGTGAACATCACCCACCCAAATCTCTCCACAGCCGAATAAAAACCTACTAATCCATTAACACCTCAAGCCATAATCCAATGTTTGCTAATAGGGAAAAAGAGATAGATGGCAGAAGATCAACAAGATATAAGTAGCAGAAAAAAACAAAAGACAACAAGGTTCAATGATGTTCCTCCCTCCATGTCCACACCATAATACCAAATATTACAAAACTATTAATGATAAATTTAGATCAGAACTCAACATGATGTGTTTGTCAAAAAGAAGAATGAGAGGCGCCAGAGTCATGCAACAAAAGCATGGCATAAGTTAATTGATTACAACCAGGAAAATGTACAAGTAGATATTCATGGGAAAGTTACATATGCCAAGCATTCCTGACTAGTGTACACGGGTGGTGGGGAACAAAAAGTTTTCTGACAATCATCCCCTGATCTTGTCTCTCAGTTATCATTACAATTCCTACCCAGTCAACACTTTCAATAAATTAGATTAGTGCTCAATACATGTACAGTGTACCTAAACAGAGCAATACCAGGCAATTTCAGCAGATGAAATAATATTCTTGACACAGCCCTAATCATAAGCTAAGCGTAACAACTGACTCCAAGTATGTGTGGGAACTTAAGCATGCCATGTCAAACCAATAGGAAATCAAATGCCCTTTAATTGCAATTGACCATCTTCCTCTACACATAGACTGATTGATAAAAGGTCAGCAGACTGAAAGGATAAGTAATAATGCATTAATGGCTCAAACCCCTCAAAATCCTCTTTGAGACTAACAGCAAAGGAAAAGAAAAATTTTCAGGTCAGTAGATGGAAGCATCAAATCTTGGCTCATAGAAGCACAGTTGACTGTTATACGACTGCAAAGCACAACCAGCAATCCAAGACCAGATCTTTTTATCCACGTCATAGAGGAGGCCTTTGCCTTGGTTCCAGGATGTAAAGCAGATTAAACTATCCTGACCAAAACACTCAAATCTCTCAGCTGATAACCTCAGAAGAGCTCGAAAATGTCTGGATGGCATCCTACTGATCTCCACCCACTGAATCTTAGTGTGATCCAATTCCCAGATTCTCATACTCTGGAGTGTACTATAAAGGCCTATCCTTCCAACTAAAAAGAGACGCTTCTGAGTACCAGCAACCAGATAACCATCCAACAAAGACCGTGGAAACTTAGCTGCTATGTGCTCCCAATATCCTGCATCCAGTCGATACATAATTAGACCAAGCGGTGAAAGTGTTTCCAGATACAATCTTGAATCACAAAACGCCATCTTTGAAGAACACAAGTTAACAGCAGGCATCATCGGGTGGAGCGACCAACTGTTCAGTTTTGAATCATACACTTCCGTAGGCAATGACTTGTCACCATAAATGTCACTAGTAGCTATTACTTTGAATGACCGGTCCTTCCTATCAACTACCATAATCAACTGCCTCTGCTGATTGTAGTGCATGCTTGGCAATGTCCTCCAAGCTTGTGTAAGGGGATTACATACTAGGGTTTTAAAAGTCAGCCCATCATGTCCAGAAAAACAAACAAGACCACCTGAAGAACCAACCAACCAAAATGCCCAAGGCGGCAAAAATGTAAAGGGAATCCTGTACCATGTTTTCAAAGGCAAGCTATACACCGAGCATTGTGGGGTCTGTGAGTTCTTCCAGAATGTAAGGAGGCAAGGCCCATGAGATGGCACTTGAGAATGAAATTTAAGGAAACTACTATCTTGCAAAATCAAGTTCCACCTTTTGCAAACAGACCGCAGCCGAAATATCATGAAAGGAGGAATCCTAGCTAATATCTCATTCAGCAAATCTTCAGGCAACATTGCCCATATGTTGTCTTCCATCTGAACATCAGGGTGGGAAGCTTTACTGAACGTCGCCAACGTCTCCTCATCTAAACCCCGCGGTTTCGTCTTAATCACCTTTTGCCTACAAGGACTTGTATTCCTGGAACCCGTCCTTCCTGAAGGACTCGTATTTCTCGACCCATGTCGACCTATAGGGCTTGAATTCCGCGACCCACCGCCGCTAAAAGAAGCCATCGGCTTAATACTACAAGATTCTTCCCCAAAACTACCACCTTTCATCAGCTGCGAACTGAAATTTCCAGACCCAGATTCAGACGACTCGCCAATTTCAACCATTTCCCCCTGCATCCAAATCCTAATTGGCCCAAATTTTAATGCTCATCGATAATAACCGACCTCCCAACAAATCTTCCTCGTACATCCGAGTCCCTATTCTTTTATTTTTGTTGAATTTAGGGTTTGAAATACTGCGGGAGCTCGAAAAATTCCCATAATTGGTCCAGCATTTTCATAGATTAGTTCGTAAGGAATCCGATGTTATAGCAGATCCCAAATCTGAACGTTGTTACCATGAATTAAAATAAAAGAAAGTAGAATAAGGAATTTGCCCATGCAATTATCAATCTGACAGCAAGCAAAATAATTAGACTGTTACCTTCGATTATGGAAGGATCTGATAACCACTCCTGAAAGGGGCTCCCCCCCTCTCTCTCTCTCTCTCTCTCTCTCCCCCTGTCTCGTCTAACAGCGTACTTTTCGCCTTCTTACCAGTTGCTTGGCCTACTCCCTCGTTTTTATTTTTGCGGAATAAATAAGAAAATATTTTTAAAGAAAATGAACACATTTAGTAGAGATTAAAAGAAAAAGAAAAAAAAACATTTAAATTTGTTATAAACTTTTGCTTTACTTTAATTGTATTGAAAAATTTTATTCTAATAAAATTTATTATAAACTATATTTTTTAATTATGTTAATTTATATCATATAAGAAGACTATTACAACTCAAACTTAGCAATTAATCACTTAGTATTTTAATAATTATAAAAAAGATTGCATTATGTTATTAATATATGTCTATATATTATTTAGATATATGCATAAAAATTATTTAAAATTAATAATAGTATTTTTATTTATTTATCTTTATTAGTTATGTTTTCTCAATTAAGTTATCTATTTTTATTTTATTTTATTTTAGAGAAATATTTTTGAAAGTCAATTTTTTTAATTTTTGATATTTCATTATTTTTTGTCAAATATCTAAGTTAAAAACTTAAACATTTTATCTTAAGCCACTTCATTTTCTTAATTAAATTCCAAAAAAAA